>UZAN01039526.1:21382-116830 GCA_900618425.1 Echinostoma caproni
CTGAATTCTATTTCGCCTTTTCTCCGATCCTGGCAATTTGTTTGCAAACGTTTCATCACCAGCCGAGGTGACATCATCAGTGCTTGTGAACTGGCATTTTGTGCTTGTATCCGTTCGTTTATATATGCATTCTTCTCCACTGACCATTTTATTCCTTATTCTCATTGTGTTCGACTCGTTTCGCCGTTAAACTGGTGCGTGGGGGTGAGGTTGGTAGGGGAGACGCTTGTGCTCATCTCGTGATTGCGGTTTCGGTCCGTTCTCAGGTCGCAGTGTGACCATTTTTGTTGCGTCATTTGATCCTTGAGTTGCATTGGCTTGTACACGTGANTCTGTTTATTGAGTTCATTAAGTTTATTGACTGATTGGAGAAGAACACATATATAAACGAACGGATACAAGCAGAAGACTGCCACTTCACAAGCACTGATGATGTCACCTCGGCTGGGGATGAATGGTGATGATATAATTAGCAAGCTCGGCGAACAGACGAAATAGAATGATCCAGCTCTATTAAAATCGGGAGTTCTTATGTAGTGTCAACAGATTTTACTGCGTTCGGTGATTGAAACCAAATAACATTCATCAAGTAATTTTAGCACTCAAGGAAACTCACTTTGAAAGCCTTGAGGTTGCTTGTTATAGCTACAGATAACAAAAGGAATTATGCTTCCACTTTATATATAGGCCATTTGGAAACTGATTACGTAAACTAAAAGTGAACATATTAACTAGATCTGGTTTATGTGCACACGAGGTGCAGTTGTTTTCAAGAAACGCTTCACATGAGGACGCATTTCAATGTGCTCGATAGAATAACATGTCAATCACTCTGTCTGCTAACTGAGGCACTGATACGTGATATTACGTATCTAAAAGAGTCTTGGATTAATCCATGGATTTTGTTCATTTTGTTGGAAAACCACCTAAGCGAGACACAGTGTAGGTGCAACCTTAGATGACTACACGTGAAAAAACGGGTGAATGTTCTAATTCTGAGGGATCCTAAACTCCAAAAGTACAAAAAGACCGGAATGTTATAAAGCTTAACGATTTCAAAAATACACATAATGTTTAAATAGTAAACCAGAAGAAGAATAAACCAGAGATGAAACGAGAATAACTTCAGAAAAATGCACCTACTAGAAAGTTGGTAAGTCATTAAAAACTAAGAAACCGGTTGCACGATTTTTGAGGGAATCGGGTATCATAAACTGCTCGTATTAATACACATAGATATTATAATTTCAGTACTAAGTCACTAATTATTTTCAGCTAGCGAAGGGAGAGTTGTATGCAGAAAACACGACTAAGTTTCATTCGATGACCCATGCAGTTGGTAAAATTGTCACTAGAACTGTGTGACTGTTGATATCCCCTAGAAAGGAATCACAACAAAGCATTTCAAGCTATACCCCTTTTCCATTGCGCAGTATGAGTTTGCTCAGATATATTGTGATTGTATGAATGTGATTTGTTGAGGGAATCTGCGAGCAGCACAGGTTTTTGTTTGTATAACTTAACTGGTAGCTGCTTAGTGGTTTTGAATGAAGTTATGCACTTCTGGATTTTATTAGTAGAGATCTGAATACAAAGGAAATTAGGTATTTAATTCTTATTGGTTAATAGTTTTTTATTACATAAATGATCTACGGAAATCAGGAATGCAGTCCAAAAGACCTCATCAATCCAGAACTCTTAGTGAGCCTTTTTAATACACATACGTGAATGCCATGAAATGGTCAAACCAAGTAATCTAAAGATACAATGTACATGGGAATAGGTAGTGTTGCTATAAGTTGATGGAGAGATGGTTTAACAATTATGGTGTTCTTGGGATGTAGATAAATGATACCTGACCACAGTCCTTTGAAATATGCGATGAGATGCTAAAGAAATCGACGTTTGGGGAATATAAAAAATAAAGTGACCGAAAAGGTTAGATTTTTTGATAAAATACCAGAAGCTCATCACTAAAGTAAAAATATGGAAAAGTGACTCAATAGCTACAGTCAGAATAGAAATTGTGGGTTAGAAGCTGGAAGTTCATGAAATGTATGGCCATATGTTGAACTGAACCAAGAACATAAGGCATAGAGTGGGCTAAATTCTTCTTATCCACAAACCTTTTCAAGTTATCTCATTTGACTCACCCGCCGCTTTTCTTCGACCTGTATGTTGGTAATTGTGAGATGTTTTTCCAGAGTTAGATAATAACTTGAACACTTCCAGAATGATAAAAAGTGATCAAAATCAATGGAGAAATTCCAGTAGGGAATCAAGTGTTATATTAAGACATCGTACGAATTATTGAAGAAGTACCTTAAATAGTTATTTTATGTTAACTTAAAGTCGACAGCTGCATTGTGCTTCTGTGGTTTCAATGTTTTCGGCACTTATGTCTAAGCTATATTATTTTCTGCCACTTGAAAAACTTCACGGAATTTATACTCGTAATTTTCAGTTCATCGATGTATAAGTATCAGTTAACCGTTTAAGATAGCTGCAGGCACTTAAAAGTTCACCACTGGATCTTTAGTAATAAAATATACTGTACACGACGAACCGTATAAGAATCCCAAACAGTACATTATCGTTGTGTTTCGCCCCGGTCAATCGTTCCAGTCAGCAAGCATTTTGATCAGGCTCTCATCGTTGTGGTTCAGTTGCAAAACCAACGATCTGAAAACTTTAGCTAGAAATGAAGTTAATTAAAAGCCTCATATTCAACTTACCTCAAGTGATTAGATCTATGGGCTGAACAGTTTTATGCAGTTTTATTGGGCAAAATGACAACAAGTATCCATGAGCGTTTCAATTTTGTGGAAATGATACAGACTTCGATACAAGTGATCTTACTATAAAAATCCAAACGCGAAATGTTAAACATTGTCATGGGAACAAAATAACCCAAAGGAATTTCACAGTTCCCACAGGATAGGTTGTGAAAGGAACGTTTGATTACGTTTTTTTTTCTTATAAGAAAGAGCACTAGTCAATTATAAGGTATAACGTTTGGCACAGACTAACAGCGGTTGATGGACAAAAAGTAATATAGAAATGCAGATGAAAATTTCAATTTCTTAATAGTTTACCGGTGAAAGTTTAATAGAATTTGCCTTGGTAGCTTGCTCTTCCCTTATGCTTGTCAATCACAAGAATTTGACTGCTACAAATAATCTGGGGCGGATTAAGAACTTGTGCCGACTGGGCAACTGTCTCGCAATGCTGCGCAATTACGGCTACAATAAAAACCAAAGATATATGAAGCATCGTCTATAAAAGTGAAATTGGTTTCAGTAGTCTACCGGATAGGTACAATAATTTAGCAGAAAGTGTATACTAATTTTGATACCATTTAAAGAAGTGAGAGACATCTGTACTATGATAGCTCAAAATATAACATTTGGTCAGAAAAATAAGTAGCACAGTTTGGCGCGAGATAGAGCCAAAGATCTTTGATTGTCGAACGTGCAACCTCGAATACCAAAAACACGGTTCTAAACTGTTTGCGTCAAATTAGATACCTTCGGTTAATAGAAACTGGATACCTTTTCCACGACAATCGAACGGATATACTAGAGATGAATATGGAAAATATATTTGGACCATTCAATGCGAGTTAAGTAAAATTGAACAGGCTATTAGTACGGAGTTATTTACCTATGAGATAGGTGACATGAGGTTGATGAAAGAAGATCAGTGGCGGAACAGTTTAAGCAATCTGAATTAAATACCATGCTAGAGAGTAAAAGGATGGTTCGCAAACTAAGTGAATTGAGAGTCATCTTAAACTCACAGGTGACCTGTTACACCGTGAAACATAATTGACTGTTTTAACCGCAGGATTGAAATTTTAAGTCAGAAAAATAGCAGTGAACTAATACGTAAAACGTGTTTTGGTGTATTTTTCTGAAATATAAAGCTTGTTTGTTCATTAGAGAAATATATATATGTATCTGTACTACACACATAGAAAGCTTCAGTTTCCGAACAATGATTAATCATTGAAGATCAACACACGTTGTGAACTCAAAATGAGTGCAACAACTTCAATTGCGGACAAAAAGGGACCAGATTTAATCACAAATTCTTCCGATCTAGCTGTCAGGAGACCAAAACAAGATTGGTTTACTGTGAGAAAAACAAGCAGGAAATATGCAGCTTTTACTATGCGCCAAATACTTAGGTGAAACCCTGCCGTTCCTTCTTGCATCAACAATGTCCTTTGAGTGTCAGGAAGTACATCAATTATTTTGCTCGTAGTGCTAGAATTTTTAAATAATTCATGTAATAATCGTACTGAAATACATATTTATTTGTGGTTGTTATCATTCTATTTTCAGAAAACTATTAGGAGCCGCGTACAGCTTTTTGTTTGCTCAGTCATTTTATTGGGCATAGGTTCCGAGAAACAAATCAAAAATGACACAAGTGCACTCAGACGATAAAAATAGTAAGGCTAGGATAAACATGATTAAGATCAGCATGAAATAAATTCGGTCCCATTGGTTGCTCGCATTGCGCCTATATTTTGATTGATGATTTCCATCAAATAAGTATGCATTCCTATATTTTATAATCCAAGTTATTGAGGAAGGAACAACACATGTACTTTTAGGTTCAATTTTCGCAATATATACCGTGAAACTTTCGTACCATGTTTTAGAACTGATTGTCCAGCTATTCAGAGAGTTGCATAGGTGAACCGTTTTACTTGAATGATACCTGTCGATTGATACGGTTATCATGGCCCATCGCCAGGCCGAATACAAATGGCACATTTCATAGAACAACCGTTTCCTCGGAAACATTTTGTACTTTCTGCTTCAAGGAATATAATCGCAGTCAACGGAAATTCTTTCGCACCATTAAAGAATATAAAACTCATAGTTAATGTTGTAGTGAAAAGCGTAAAGCGCGATTCCTGTGGGTGAGATGCGTCGAGGCGCAAGTATGAGTTTAATTTATTTGCGAATTTTTGTTTCTTGATTGAGTGCATTGAGTAATACCTCCATGATTCTGACTAAACGTTCCTGTTACAAAGATTTATTTCTAGTACTGAAAATGTGCAAACAAACGTTTACTTAGTGCTGTATTATTTACCTAAAAGGTAAATGTAAACTAACGTTTACGAAAGATTGAAAAAAGTTGATGACTCGTAAATTTGCGTGACTCAGTTCAATTTTAAAAAATTAAATGAGTAAGTCTCTATATGTCACTGCCGTCACGTATGCCATGCAAACCAACCCCCAAATTAAAGTAAGAGGTTAACGGAAAGGACACATACTACTAAAATGTTTAAAACAATACAAATATTCAAGTATAAAAAATAAAAGCAGTTGAAGTTCATTTCAGTTAAAACAACCAGTAACGATTAATATTCCCGCGCCGGTTTTGGTTGCTTTTGGTTCGCTGCCTATTTGGCTGAAAAAGTAACAGAAAGATAGAATTTGTATCAAGTTAAAAGAATTGGAATTGACGTATACTGTGCTTGCAAGGATAATGAATGGATTTACGAGTGCTACTGCTTACGAAAATCAACCAAATCTCCAAATATGCCCAACTCCCCGCTATGAGTATCCAGTGTTTTTGTCCAGGAAGCCCACTGGACATTTGAGTAAGGTTTCCTGGCTAGGTTTAGCATACTCAAACGAAACAGTCTGTCATCTGGGAGCAGATCGGTGTCTAATTCCGCCGTGGTTTTATAACACTTTAGTGCAAATCGGTATCATTAGCTACTTACACCTTTCAGTTGGAACCTGTTAATTTCCTCATGCTGATCTCAGAGCTATTGTCAACTCCCAGACACTTTGGTTGGAAGCAGAATTTGCATTGAACTACGTAAATCAATCAACCGCTTGTCTCACTGCATATCTCTGAAATGATAAGGTTGATAATGGGACATGGGTGTCAAACATATTATGGCAAAACTGTTCGTCTTGCTACACATGGACACACTATGGTTTCTTCCGATATTTCTGTTGCTCCTCAAAACACCCGCACATCGTATTCAGAATGAGATGAACAACAAATCGGGTTCATTCGCTCATTCACTTAACGGATGGAAACTTGATGTCGGGTAATATTTTTAGAGCATTCCTGTGATTTGTTGAATGTGATATTATGTTGTTATTGTTCTTAGTCATTTTTGATGAACCTTTACAAATTTCGCACAAATCAAATTCAGACAGTCACTACTTATAAAACTGAAGTAGGCAGGGTCTTATTCGGACGTAAACTTTTCAGGACGAGATTACACACAAGATGGGAATTTGAACAGCAACTGTTAAGTGCACAAGGGTTTGTGGTAGAACGATGAGCATTTGCAAACTGTTACGGGTTATCATTACCACGGTTTGTGGCAAGCCGAGGTTTGAAAGGAAACTAATCCATGCTCTATCCTTCACTTCGATTTCAGGTTTCGTTCAATGAAATAGATCTCAACCAAGAATAGTATGAAATAACCAAATGCCCGACGAAGATAGTTCGATTAGTTAAACTCATGGGAATCAGGAAAGCTGCGCTTGAAGAACCGACTCAGACCGATATTTTTACTTTGCAAGTCTTTATTCTGGTGGGCGACTGGAAACGTTCGACAGAAACAGCCAAAACTGTCAAATTGAGTGAAAAAAAACAAATTCAAGTACGTATAATGGTGGATGCATACTAACAACAAAACCGAACCGCACTTCATCCCAGCTCTCGTCGCGACTGTCATGATAGCAAACGGTCTCGCATACGTTTGCAAAACTGCGAAGGTAACAACGTGAAAACTAAGATATCAACCAGACTGATGATGTTCGTTTTCAGATGAATTGGAAGTCAATAGTGAACTATGAAGGAATTTTCTATCTGACTGGCACTTCGACAGTTTGCGAACTCTTAGTAAGGTGTTTCCGAATGCAAATCTCTTAAGGTTTTTGAGAAAAATCTGCCTAGATGACATGTAATAGAGACAATTTCGTGGCTTAGTTTATTGATTTTATTATTTAAAGGATTTGAAAAGAAAGTTCGAAGTTCAAATTATTTTATTGTCCACTTGACAAAGCAAATGCTAACCACGGGACCTTTACATAATGTTTTGGATGAATTTACAAAACAAAAATAATAATATTCATGATTACTCACGGATTTTGAAATACTAGGTGTTCCAGTGTGTTATTTAGCTGCGATCTGAATAATTCAGCCGTAGAAGCACACAAAACATGTGATGCAAGAGAATTCCATACACCGTACACTCAGAATGCATAAGAGTGCTGCTGGCAAAAAAGAACAATTCGACGGTACTAAAATGAGTAGAGCCCCAACATTTGTAGTCTTTCGGAGAATATCTTCTTACACAGACCTTTAACCATTTTTGTTCCCAACATTTTCGGACGTTCTAGAACCTTCTAGTCGTGGTTCAACCATGGATTCCATACTTGAACGGCTTATTCGATGAGTGGCCAACTGAGCGCTGATAACAAGCATGAGGACAGTGCTGTTTCAACCACCCGAAAGCATGTTGAAATAGTCCAACTTACTTTGGAGTCTCAGACAACGCTCTGGAATGGCGCTTCAAACATCGTATGTCCTCTTGTACCATTACTACCAAATCCCTTCCATCAGTGGCGTGTGTTAGTGTTTGGTTCGCCAGAATATAGTAGAAAAGAGTCTTGCATGTATGGAAATAACTTTGCATTTAGAAACGTTGAATTCAATGACTTGGGCGGTGGGCTGCATTAATCGTTCCATTGAGTGCCAAATAATCCTCTTGATGCCTTACTGTTTTCCAGGTTTTGGCGTTGCTCGCAAATAGTTTCATATTCAGCTCAAGGAAATTTGGTAACTCACTTAACGATGTAAGACAAAGACGAGGCCCCAGAACGGATTTTCACGGAATCCCTTGGACAGCGGCGACAGGAACTGATATAGTTCTTTGTTGGAGAAACTCCTCGATCCAGTTGAGAACCGAAGCAAGCCATATTGACCAGTGGTGGATACCATGCTTGGAATCAGTAATGCATTGTGTGTCGTGGAAGTAAACCTCTGATCAAACTCTGATTTTAGGAACTCTGCTGCTTCTAGCGTAGTTGTTGAAACATATTCAGACAACCTGGATACTGGTATTCTGTATTTCACGTTCTTTGTAGATCTGCAACTTTTATAAAGCAATTTATGATTGAAAATGAAATTTCGAGCCACATCTTGATTCTGTTTGTCCTCTCGCGCAAACTTGGCACACTGAATTCGGAATGAGGTATAATTATTCCAAGTTTCGATAGATGGATATCTTCTATACTCCTGCCAGGAAAAGTCCTTTTGTTCTATCTATCTCTTTGTTCGGCTGCAAATGAGTGATTGCCGAGTTTAAGATTTAGCACGAGTTTCTCTACTTATCACATGCCACCAAAGGATCGTAATCTTTTTATGGGAGGACCGATTGCCTAAGCGCTACCTGTTTTGTAACCCTTTGTAATCTGTGATAATACGAGTATTGGTCGCCCAGTTTTACCGGGCGTGGGCTCTTCCAATTTAACCGAATTCCAATACAGCATGATCAATACATCCAAATGATGCCGTGCCACTGACAAGTTCAAACATCAGCTCCTCGTTCGTCAACACTAAATCTAGTGTTGATTGAACCTGCTCCAAATCCGGTGGTTTCTGTTACGTAGTTGTGCAGTGGGTGCGAATCTATCAACCGTGATAATGCCACTAGAATGGCTGGCGGGAAGTCCTAATTCAAATAAGATTGGGGCAGATGAAATCACACATTATGTGGACATGAGTAAACGTTAATGATAATGATACAATCCTCATGGTTTGCAACAGAATCTCGTTCACCGAGTCCAAAGATGCCAAAGGTCGGTACACGACACCGATTAGACACCTATTATTTTGGGAAAGTGTTAGCAAACACCATAACGAATAGGGGGCTACATCAGTAATATTAAGTTGTTCACACTGTAGATTACACCACCGCCTCGTGTAGGACGACCACGTCTGAACAATGACAATCCGGATAGACCTAATTCCGAGTCAAGAATATCGGCAGTCAGCCAGGTTTCAGAGACATTACAGTACAGAATTGGCCATTTCTGGCGTTCCACGAGTCACTTTCATTATCTTCAGGCCCTTTCCGTTGTTTTTGGATAAGCTTGGTTGGCAAATGAATGCCGTGGTGATATTCCGAGTACAATTAATTAGCTGTCCAATGAAACCCCATTCCTTGCAATCGTTTTGTCTACATCGGGATTCATCCATCATCGAACTGGATTGCTCAATGAATTAGAACAACCTGTTTATTCTCCGATTGTCGTGCATTTGTTGGGTTATTGCGATGTTTTGTACTCTCCATCCAGGGTCTATCTGGAAGTACTCTTGATTTACCCGAACATTTCTCGAAAAGATAAAGAAGAACTTATTCCAGGTCCTTCTCGTTTGCGAATGTTACGCAAATCAATCGTGACTCTACAACTTGAGGCGAGGATGTATGGCGAAAAAGATGCACTTTGTAAACGTAAATAAGCATTTGGGTACATAATTCAACCAAGCGATGAAGCTGTTATACCTGCTTCTCCCTCAATGTATTGGCATGTTGGTACAAAATGACTATTACAGTAGTGTTTTAAATTTCTTTCTTTATTCCAGAATAAACTCATTGTAACATTACAACACAAGTACGAAAGTGACCAAAAAACGGAATTGGCTAATCCAAACATTCACCGTCTATACCTTTTCAACTTCAAGTGAATCCAACCAATCTCAATCTACAGGAACTCAACAAAGTGATTGGTTCTTCTACCGCCACAAGGTACCCAATGGACCGAGTCTGTCGAAACCTCGTCCCGTCGGAGTGAACTGATTTCTCCACAGGCAATGAGAATCCACTAACGCAACTGCGGATTAAACCCGGAACCACAGAGAACGCAAACATACTACCCATTAGACCATCGAGAAGCTGATCAAACTGTTTTCCATTTTCCACATACATGCACTATAGCACAACCCATTTTTGCGAGCTTAATGCAGGTATCATAGTGCATATCAGCACGTCTTTTCATTTTCATTCCACTTCAATGACTCTGCCCATGAGGAAGTTCATCACAAGAAAATAAAACTTGCCAGCACTCTCGACCAATCTGACCGATCGACCACGTGATTGTCGGACCCGCATAAGGTTATACCATGGAGGCAATTGTCCCTCACGTAGGAGAAAGTCGCTGGTTCAATGTTAAAAAAACCGTGGGTGGAATACTGTGCTTACCTCTATTGCATATCCCTTGAAGCACCCAACTACTGAGGGCCTAGGCTGGACCCCCTCACGTAATGATTCATTCCAACTTGGTGACCGATTTTTCGCTCCATTTTGACATGATTGGCTTTCTCGCTCGGCCGCCGGAGGCCAATCATCCCCGGGTTGGTTCATTCTCATCGCGAGTTTACCTGATCAACAGGTAAGGACATAACGTACCCGGTTGAGGCGGGGAAGGAGGACTAACAGACCGACCCCACTCCCCCGAACCTTTCGTCCTCGCTCGGGAACTCACCAAAATGTACTTTCGTTTGACCATGGAGAAATCAGTCCACTCCGACGGGACGGGGTTATGAGAGACCCGGTCCGATCGGTAACGTGTGACAGCAGAAGAACCAATCACTTTGTTGGGTTCCTGTAGAATGCGATTGATTGGATTCACTTCAGATTACAACGGATTCATATGACGTTGAAAAGGTGCAGATTCATAGTCGTACCCATTCATATCAATTATCGGTTTGTTGGTAGTGGTACGCATTGTCGTGCTGGATCAATAGGTCATTCGGGATGGGGAAAGGAGAGGGTGGGGTGAACCCTATGTGCCTGTGTTTGGTGAGATCCATTGTGACTGGTGTGTTGGTGATGGTGGTGGTAATGTGAAGAGCTTGAACCCAAGCTTCAAGAAAACCGACTAGTTCCAATTACTATGCCCCAAATAGATTATCAAAAATGAGGTATTTTTATGGTTCTATGAATTAAACTGAGCAGGTTGACTTGCAAACTCAAAGCGATTGTTTTTCCTTCCAGGGAAAGTGATTTTTCTTCGCTTTTTGCTCCGCTGCCGATAATAGCTTTTCAAGCTTTTGGGTCAGGCGTTTCATACACTTCACAATGGGATTTTCTGAATTATCATTTTAAAACTACAAACTTTCTGGCTGGGTCGTGATCTGTTTTATTCTTTTAGTCCAGAGTTTTGCACACGACTGATGAACACACTTTAGACAATGATTGCAGGCAACGATCAACTTGACGTCCTTTCCGCAAGTCATCAAATCACATACTCCCAATATTTGGGTTCCACTTAGTATTTCATTACTAGACGCAATGTGACGAACCATTTCGACCTAATGTGGAGGAGGGGCATAGCAGAATAAAAAAAGTAAAGTTCAGAGCGGCGGGGCTAACCGGTGCGTATCAATCGATGCAGTCGGCGCTGGAGAAGCGGACACATACGCCATTAAAAGCATTAAAGTATTCAATCCCCTTTATCCATTTCATCAATACAGAATGAAGACAAACGTCGCGAGATGTCAACGGAAGCAGCACAAACTAGAGGCTCAAACAAGGTTCATAAATGTGGGACTCCATTCCGGTTCATTCTATGTATGCAAAACTCGCCTTATCACAAGCTCACCCGATGGCTGGCAGACATCCCTGATCATATTCGTGATTCTCTTATATCTCATTGTATGAAAGTTTTTTAATTCTCCAATATTTTGGAAAACATAGCAGTATCCTTACACAGAATGTATTTGATACATGTGATTTCTCATTTTTATCAATATAGCACTTTATGAAAGAACCGATTTTTTATGATAATGTTTCTTCAAACAATTAATGTGCTCCTTGAATACATAATGTACAGAAAAAGTTCGTTTTGAGTCTGATGGAACTACTTATGAATGAATTTATGGCGCCGCAATGGGCAGTCCATTGAGTCCCATTTGGCAGAGATGTTTATAGGAATGATTGAGAAAACCGAAGTGATAATATTCCTAAGTTCACCCTAAAAACGTTATTTGGATGCTGTTTTTATTCTTACAAAAGGTGAACGTTGTAAAACATTTTAACATATAGATTCAGTCTATCCATATATCTCTGTATCTCCGGAAGTAGAAACCAATAACACTCCAACTTTTCTAGACAAAATTTTGCAAGGCAAATAATCGGGACATTACATCGCTCAGTTTACCGAAAAGCGGCATGAAATGGCTAATACCTAAACGTTTCCAGCTTTACCCCATGGCTTACAAAGTGAGCTTGTGATAACCCTAATTCATCAGGCGAGAAACATTTGTTCTCCAGGAAGAAGGGAATTTCCTGAAAAGAACACTGCTAAACAATGGTTACCCAGAAAGGTCTATAGACATTCAAAGTAGACTGATCGCAAAGGTTTGCAAAAATGCCGGATACTTAAAGCTTAAAGAAACAGAGTTGACCTCATTTCATCTTTCAAACAAATATTACGTAATCACAACGTTCAACGTTTGCAATTAGTGAAGCGCTGCTATTTAGATTACATCACCCGACCTTATGCGCACATACGTTTTTGATAGAAACAATCGAATGACCTATTTAGTAATCTTTGTGTGCTTTGTATGCGTCCATTCGCCATAACTGCATAAGCCCAAGTGCTATATATATGCCTGTTTGTTTTGAGTCAGCGATTGAGAAGAATAAACGGAATAATAATATCTCGCCACATTTGTCTTCTTTTTGTATTGATGAAAATGACTTATTGATTAATAGGCAACTAGATTGCCAGAAGGTTATTCATCGGGCAATTTGAACCACTCCAAAGATATTGTGCATTGTTAGGACGTTAAAGCTTGTTGGTAATGCTCATCAGTATGTATTTATTAGGAATCCGGGTCGGCATCCCAGCACATGATAAAACTCATGGGTATTCTAAAGATAGCTAATTATTTGTCCATGGTCTTCCCATATTCTTCAAAAGGGTAAGAAGCGTTTTTCCAATCTTTAGTGAGCAAAAAATTGTGTCACCAAGCTGCGGGAGCAAATAAGTAGTTTCAGAGAGTAAAATCATATGCACTGTTGTTAGTTCAACAAGCAAAAAATTTTACTTCTTCCCGAAATCATTAAATCCCTCTTTCACAAACGATTTGCTCTGTCCCATAACATTAATTCAGGTTTTATCAACCAAAACTGAAAGAAGAAGCGAATCGTTGCAGACATGGAACTTTGATCGGATCACAGATATTTTTTGCTTTTAGTTTCAAAAATACAAAAAGTTACACCAGCCAGCCAACAAGCTCATTTCAATTGTCATGCACACCATTTGCACGAATAGAAATGTTTAGACCCAGCAAAAGCTTGACTTACAAACAAGCTGTCAAGGGCTTGTTAGATTATGTTCAGCCTAACACAATGTATGTACGTTTTGGTACGTGGACATGATTTAGCTGGGTCCGGAATTAAAATTGTTCAAAATATTTAACGGTTTGTGTGTTACCTATCAGGAATCCCTTGTTTCATAGTGACAGAGTCCGAACATTCCACTGAGGGAAATATGATTGAGCTTCAGAAAAACAAAAACACATTGCCATTTATTGACGTCAAACATGTTGAACTCTTCAAGATCGACAGAACTTATATCCATAAAGTTTTACCGAACTTATGTATTCGTAACTTAAGACGTGGTGACAAATTTTTCGCGGGATAATAAATCGTTTGAGTGTTGAGAGTAAATCTCGCTCTAGGTTACAGAGAAGCTTTGACCCGAATAACCGACCACGAAGTGGACTCAAATCCTGTCATCCATGCAACGATTTCATTTGCATCAATTGAACATGTACACATAATTGGAAAAACTTATTTGGTAGTGAAAAGATTAACATGATGGAAGATTTTGCGCCTATAAAGGAAAAGAAAAATTTAGCCAGTAATGTAATATATATTTTACTCTAATTAAAGTGAAAAACCAAATGCAAGGAGTTTCTTACCACAAGGTTGCTTATCAGTACCTTAGTGGCTGATGATCAAGACATCCTTCTGCAAATCATCGACAGTCTTTTAGAGATGGCAAGTTGAATGGTTGGAAGCCCTAAGCGTAATGATGCTAAAGTTTTATCGCCTAACAGAAACTCTTTAAGCAAAATTACCGTTGCTTTTCGTTGAACTTCCTTTACTAAGTAGTACGTTTTTCTTCGGAATAAATCAAACCTTTTGCGCTTCATTCAAGAGATAACGAGGCTGCTGTTGACTGTAAACAGGAGAACGAATAATTGCGTCTTTACAAAACATTCACTTTGGGTAGTTGACTGATGAGTCTAATCTGGGCATCACAATTCTCTATCCATTTAGGCATTGCTCATATTCGGGCGAAATTATTCTCAATTTCCAAATGAGATTTAGCTCCCATTATTGCTAGCCATGGGTGAATAGGATTTGTCCCTAACTTTGTATCGCAGTATAGTGTTCTTAATTCTCTCCTACCACTATTTGGGATTGCGTAGCCTCCGATAAGTTCCAATGTCGAATTCATTTATCCGAATTCAAATACATTGGGCAACTTTTTTCTGTGTTAGAAACAGGTATAAGTTTGCCACCTCGACGGTGGTCGTCAGTGGTCAGGGCGTGGCGTGTATTGGAGAATACTGACAACTGCTATTTGATTGTCACCTGGGTGGACTGCATACAAAAAGCACTGGCTTGAAAGTAAAAAAGGTCAAATAATGCAGTGACTAAGTGCCAGTGCAACTGTTTCATGTCTGAGTCACTTTCATAAAACATTCTGATGATGATTTTTTACTGCATCTTCGTAACCCTACAACTACTGGGCCAGGAAAAGAATTAAGAAATCGTACGTGTATTTAACGAATAGAAGTAAAAACAAAAGTGGAGACTATCACAGACATTTGGCGTCCTATGGGGAGAAATATCACCTTTAGTTCAGTGACTGAAGTTTAAACCATTAAGCTTTGAGGGGGGAGGGGCGCAAATCTGAAGCAAATAAAGGTGCTGCAAGAGTTCAATCCATGCCTGTGCTTTAATGAACACACTGAAATTACGTCACTGAATAGTGAAACCATTCTGGAAGCATTTTTTTATTGCATGTCTGCTACTCATAATTCAAGTTACTAAAGCTAACCATTTCAAACTACTCTTTGATCACTTTCTCTAATCGTTTTCACTGCTTCAGTATAAACGTGAAACTTTTTGAAGCTCAAGGTAATTTCTTTTTGTTCTCAAATTCGTAAAAATTGTGTTTATGCATGGTGGTAAAGAATCCGAGCCGTCTGACAAGAAATCTTGCTCTGTCTCTGTATTCTACTTTTGTATATTCACAGAGTGCACTTGTTACCTGCCTGGGAAGGAAATTGAATTACACACTTTTGGAATAATGTATTTCTTTTACATGTTACTTTGTGTCCCTCATCCGATTTGGGTAGGAGTGTGAAACTAGGCAATAGGGAAAATGCATTTTTAGTTTTGTGGGCTCGGTTTCTTACAGTTTCTGTAAAAATTGTATACAATTCTTGATCATAAGTGACTCCAAACCGAGCCTTGGTCAAATATGTTTGAAGCTAAACTGTAAGGGTTATAGAACGATAAAATATCCAAACGTTTACTTTCAGAACTATAGAAAAATTAAAATTAGTTATCTATTTATTTTTATGCTATCTTTCAACTTTATTAAACGTTTCGGTAAACGTGAATGACTTAATTAAGTTAACATGATTTCACATCTCCCGCATTCATCCGATGCAGAGTGGTTGTGCTTTTAAAATGCATTAAACATTTGTTATTGCTTGTGGTTGTAAACCTAACAAAATATCTCATCCGGAATTCACTGTATGGATTCTTTCGAATGAAGATTATTATTTACTCACTGTGACGGTTTTCAACAGCTTTTGTATACACTACTTTTCTAATTCTATTATCTTTCTTTTCTTATCTTTTGTTTCTATTTTATGAACCTAATGTTTAACAGTTGTTTCAACCGGCATCCTCTATACCCTCTCGGTATCTTTATTTTCTCTCTCCGTGATTTGCTCTATTGTTTGTTGTTCTGTAACTGGGACCTGCGACGGTTTCGTAATTCGAAAATATGTATTGATGTATGCCTATAATAGAAACGAAATTTCAACTGTCGTTCAACTGTTTTCCTAAGTGCTGGACATTTGGTCACTCGAATTCGAGACCTTGCGATTCGTATTAGACGTTGTTCTGATTGCCGTTGCACTCATTCTTTACATCATCGAAAGAGTTTTAGTGGTAACTTCACAAGAAAACCTGAGAACTGATTAGGCTGATGTTATTTCAACGTTTGGAGGAAATCCCTGTCGACATTCTAGTTCCCATACTCCATGAATTCTTTCTTTTTCTTTTTTCTTTTTCATTTTACTTCCTTTTATTGAATGCTCAGAGATACAATTTTCAGGAAGGGGGAAGAGGCCAATCAAAAGGCTGCCATTCAACGCACAATGGGTACAGTCAGGCGGTGGTGGTGGGATTCGAACACACATCCCCGGGGTGATAATTTGGTGACGTTACAACCGGGCCAACACCGAAGGGGTAAGATGATGTTACAGATTAATTTGCATATAGCCTTGAGCTACATAAGATCGTTTTTGGTCCTTAAGATAATTGCGACTAAATGATATTTATTCAAGTTGCTGGAGCGTGTTTGACTAGTGTATTGCATCGTTTATAGACGCAGCTCTGTTCAGATAAAACACCATAAGAGAAACTATTCAAACTGCTTTATTATCAAGCAGCCAGTTCCCTTTAACATTTTCACGAGAGCAAGGAGATGCATCATGATCACAAGATGTGTTGAAGTCAACTATTTCGTGATAGCTATCTGTTAGGCGTATACAAGAATTTAGTTCGATGGTCGGACAGATTGATTCGATTCAGGATGGATTAAATCTTGTGTATCGAATAAAATTCTTCAACTTCATCCAACACTTACAAAATAAAGCCAGTTCAAGAACTGAAAAAGCACTCCAAAAGTCTCTGCTGTCTACATGCATACATGATGACGTCCCTTCGAATCCGGAAAGATGCGTGATCAATCTATCGGATACAACACTCAATCAATTACAACTTGCGGCCCTTTCACTTGTATGTAAGCTTTCTGTGCCACATAGAAGGTTATTCGCATTACCATCAAAGCACAGTTTGAATACATGTTCGACAAACTTCAAGAGCTTGTACCGATGTCTTGTGATGTAGTTAGTTGGTTCATAGTTAAAACAGTAGATCTTGTCAATAAACTGTGAGTTTCTGAAATGGGATTGACGAGTGCTAGGTCGAAAGATCGCTAACAAGCAGGAACCGTACTTAGAAAGAGGTGTGATTTTATTCCAAGGTAAATAACTAGAGTTATTATAATGAATGACCAGGAGTATGTTGTGAAAATGCAAGAAGCGATTTCAGATACAAACAGATTTTTCCTGTCCGCACTGGACGTGACTAGATAGTTACTGTGGAACAATCAATAACGCGCGAATTACGTTAGTTGTATAAGAATGACCATGTTAATTGTGCCATATTTGCTCAACTAAACCTGAGTCTCTTGGCTACCTCGTATGTTCGGGCTCCCTAAAGTTCATAAAGATGTTATTCCACTTCGGCCAATACACTCTATAATTGGAGCATCCCACGAACATTGGGGACGATGGCTTGTAAAACTCATTCAACCAATCAAGTAAACGTTTTCAGACCACACTCTGAAAGACTTGATTGATTTGTTGAAAGACTCCGTGATCTTAATGTGTCTCTCGTAAACATATGGTGTCACATGATATTTGGTCCTCATTCACTGGCGTTCCTCTTTATGAAACTGCTGACATTGTCTGGTTGTATGCCAACAAACTCAGTATTCCAGCACAGCCTCCAAAAAATATTGCTCCTATGTACTAAAGATGTATAGCTATATTGTAGCAGATATTACTGTCGTGAAGTTGAAGTATTGCAGTCCTCTAGGGACGCTCCTGGCTGATATCCTCATGGAAAACGTCGAAACTTTGACTTTATGCAGAGGATACACAATTATACGACCGTCACATGGATGACACATTTGTCTGACTGAAGGATAGAACACAAGCACAAGTAATGCTTACAAAACTCAACCATCCACATTCGAACTTGAATTCACGGTAGAACACAAATCCCATTATTCCTTCCAGTTTCTGGATATAAAATTGATGAAAAAAGCAGACGAAATTCTCGTCAGATCGGTATTTTACAAGCTGACTTGGACGGGAAAGTATCTTAATTTTAGATGTTTCTCTTCAATACAATAAAAACGATCATTTTTGCACACTTTATTCACTTTAAAGCCAGTATAATCTGTTTCAGTGAAACATTATGGTTTGATTTTCGCTGCATACCTACGGCTCTGTATAAAAACGGATACCCTAAAAGCATTATTGCAAAGAATTGAGCGTCGTTGAACAAACAAAAACAAAGTTAAACCACCTATAAAAAGCTGTTTTTTTACCATGCAGTTTAAAGGTGATTTAAATAATAGACGGATAAAGCGCAGGTTAAAACGCAAACTTGAAAGAGTTTATAATGCTTCCTTTCCTATATTGGTGCACCACATGAAGCGAATGCTCAATGAATCCACTCTAGACAAACCCGATGCTTCAGTTACCTCCTCCTGTGTTTACCTATTTCAATGTACTTGCGGTATCAAGTAAGTCGATAGATTTTGAGATACGATTGTCTAACTTCGGAGTAGAGCAGTCATCGAGGAATTTGGCGTCTAAACGGGTACAAGGTTCCGTCGAGTTCAATCGCCCGACGTTTACTAGTTTTCAAATAATGTGACAAACCTATGGACGCCTTCCGTGTCTTGCTCCGCCAGAAGAGTAGCCGTCTACTAGTGTTTCCCCGGATCAGCTGCTATTCGACGTTACAAACCCGATTTATGTAAACAGACCGAATTCGTGGCCATCCCCGTGCTGCCCTTGTAGGTGTAACAGATCTTCTCCTCCGCCCCACCCTGCAGTGAGTACGCTCCCTTGTCCCAATGCCCAATTCGTGTTTGTAGTTGTATAAAGTTTTCAAGCGTAATGTGCTTACGTTTCAGTTAAAAATTATGCACTGGTTGTCACACCGTGTAAACTATGGATGAATCCAACAGAGTACTGTGTAAAATATTTCTCCGAAGTTTGATTCCTTCAAACCCGGTCCGGATTAATGACTTTTGGTCTTCGTATTGATTGATGTCTTTTCCCCGTATTCGTTTATCTGTCCCCAAATATGTCAGACTTTTAACCAAACGCGATCTGAATGTATGGGCACAGATGATGAGATTACCTCGAAATAGTTGAATTCAACACATTCTGTGATCATGGTACTTCTTTTTCCACCGTTATTAGTTAGCAAGCAGCTAACAATTAGTGATCGTAGTCAATAATTATCTGACGGTCAACATCTCGCATTTTGGAGGGGCAACCATTCTGTGTCCAGGACTGGATTTTTTCCACTATCTAATCCTATGTAATATTTGCACATTAAAAGAAAAAAGTGTAACATTCGCTGTCCGTTTTCGGGTACACAAAGCTTTTGAGCATCCTTTTGTTGAACCCCTAACTGATTCCGGGGGATGGACAGAAATTGGGACAATCTGATCTTACGGCGTCGGTGAAGAAAGGGATGGGGTTGAACCAAAACCGGTCAGAACTAGCCTGTGTGTAAAATCAATTTATCAAGCCACATGCATGGCGCCTGGTATTAGTTAAAACCAACTGTTCAAAGATAGATAGGACTTTATTATAATTCGTGTACCAGTTAGGGTGATTGTTCGCTGTGCTTATTTTATAGTTTGCCAATATTGAATAAAAAACATTCAATCATATTCCATTTGAATAAGATCGGACTTCTTTTTTACTGTGATCCCAAGTGGAAAGGTAGAAGCGTGATGTGGAAATCAAGGCTCCGTTCTTGGAATTACTCACAACCTGCAGCTTCGCTTATTCCATAGTTTATCTGCCCATTATATTTGCCCCTGGATCAAAGACAAACGTCGGAGACAAACATTGATTTGAAAATATCACTTATACCATTGTTTCACTGGTGTTAAGATCTGAGCCACAGCAATTTTTCCTCAAGTCCTAGCCTGAATGGTCAAAAGTTATTGGTGAGCACACATCCTCAGATAGCGGAATGTTTTACCCAGCGCACATCTTTATGGAAAACAATAGACGCCCACATTCCAGTCGGAACTGACATACTTCTTCCTTACCAAAAGATGTCCCTTTTGTGGAACCATTCATACTGTCGATGCGTGTTATTTTATTTATCCAGTGAGCCCTGCATATTGTTCTCCAGTGTTTTTTTCTCGTGTTTGTTACAATAAAAGGAGCACAATTTTTTATGAGCTATGCATGATTGCACGAATAGACTTCATCTAGTTTAACAATTTCATCGTATTCAGCCTGTTGATCATCTGACTAGCTTAGAATAAGTTTATTGCAACATGCTCCAGAAATGGCTTTTATCAAAACCAATTTTAAAACTGAAACCTAGCTCAGTGAATGGCCATCGAAAAAACAAAAAACGAAGTCTTATTGCGTGCACGTTTACCAACCACATTTTATATGGAATCGGTCCTAATACTTGATTACATTTATTGTTAATGATGAATTTCATTGTATAACGAGAGTGAGCGGAAAAGCTAGTAGTTATTGGGTTGTTGTTTCGAACTATTAGTGTCTCTCATGGAATCAAGCTCGGAACCTCATGGATGAAACGCAAGCATGATTCCCACTTGGCCACCGCGCAGCCGATCAGATTATTTTTAATTTTTTTTTCATCCACTCAAGATTCCATGCCTGCATTAAACTAGCAAAGTAGGGTTGCGCTATATTGTGTATTAGAAAAATGAGAAAAATGGTCTGAGGAAACTGCCCGGTGACGGAATGGGTAGCATGCTTGCTCTCCATCTATGAGGCCCGGGATTGATTCCCACTTGGGATGTTGAATTCGCACTACCGATGAGACCAAACCAGGTCGAAACAGCTGTTTGGTGCTTCCTAACTTTTCAGTTTATGCTCCCTTTGGTCTGTACATGATCAAAGTTAACATATAATCAAAATAAAAACCTCCAGAACTCCCATGCTGTTATCAGGTTAAGTAAGTAAAAGAATTATTTTATCAATGGTCTTGTAACAATATCCAAATGCATTTTTAACGAAGTATTGTCAAAACATCTGGTAACCCGTTTTGAACAAACTGTCAGCCTTGTGGAATAATGCCTATTATAAATATGGATAGAAGATGCATCATTCAGTTGTACATAGTGTCTAGCATAGGCTGTTCGGAAAGAATGAATCGCATATTCCTAATAATAAGAGTCCCAGGAAGGATTATCAGTAGTAAACAGATAACGCACGTCCCATGAGGTAACGTTTCTCCTGACACAAACGTTCACTAGTGAACAGTAATAAATATATTACTTGCTAAAAATAAATAGGCATAAATTTCACAAATTTTCAATTATTTATTCATAGTACACAACTCGTGCACGCTTTTTGTGGTATATTTTTACCAAAATAATTTCAGTTAGATAGCAGCGAATATAACAAAATATATTTCACTCAAAAATTCACTTCAACACTGATTACTGCGTTCAACTAGCAAACATTTTTCAATGGTCACTTAGCAATTTTAGTGATTTTTCATATTTTTTTATTGTAATTTTATCAATTACGCACTGATATATGCTCTATATTCACAATATTTGTTATTTTACGTAAATACGCTTACAAATATGATTGAGTGATTCTCACACCATTGTTAAATTATGTTCTCGGCTTGTGTGAAATATAGTTCCTGATTTACACGAGTAACCATGTTTTGGCGCTGCTCCTTGGGTGGAAGCAGAAGGTACCTACCGCAACTATCTAATGCTGACCTATAATAACCAACGCTCGCCACCGGCGTTTGATTCACTCAATGTGAACACCGAACGTCTGTATGGTATTGCTCGTTCACACTGGTGCAATACAGAACCCATGAAATGGACATAAAATCCGGAAATTTTGTAAAATTCACATATGTATAAGGATGAAACCAGTTTGCAATACATAAATATGAAATGTAATAATGGGATTTCATGTATGGTTCTGATATTCTCCATTATTGATCGATAGAAATGAATTGTAGTTTGGCTTTTACTCACCAATATAATTATCCGAATTAGGGATGTTATTTATATAAAGCCTATCACATTTAGTTGGTATTTTATTTAATTTCAACTGTATACCATCCCACGCAAATGCTTATTGAATTTTGTGCAGTGTGATAGAACCAAATAGTCGCTTCTTTTTATCGATTTACCGGTTTGAAAATGCCAATATGAGATTTTAGAAATGAAACATCACGGTTCGTGGAATGTTCCCTTGGAAACTTATTTGTGTTGGCAACAATCTATGTTCAGGGGTACGGGAGTGTTGTACAAATGGTGATGGGAAAGTGTAGGACAGCAGGCTGATCAAGTGCATATTTGAGGCTTTCAAAGAATGCTCGTGTCATAAGTGAGTTTATCAACAGAGGACACAAAAGCTCAAGTATAAGTTACACAACGACTAGGGAACAGAAAGACAAACGAATTAATGGAAACACTATTTATATAACCCGACTTATGAAGGGTTACCTTGACGTCCTTTTAAGTGAATCTGAAAATATTAGAAGTACAGTGGCAGAAACAGTTTGATAAATGTAAATGATAAACATCAACTGGTTTGTACAAAACGGCTACTGCATACGACTGTAAAAAAATAAATGATACAGTTTATGAATGGTGCTTTATAATGCTCAGTTCAGAAAATAATTTTTTAAAGAGTTCTCGTTGGATACTATTATACTCAGTGAATTGTGAAATGTAACTGAGGACCTAGTGAAAAGGAAAGCTCTAGAACGCGTTTGTGAAGGCTGCAAAAAACATCTGACCGTTCAACACGATGTGGGAATTATTCAGCATCACTGGACTAGTCTTCATTATTTGTAAGATTATTTGAAAAGTGTTGAAATTCTAACTAATGAACGTGCACTTTGGTATAAATTCAGGAACACTCCATTGTCAGTAGATTCACTGTCATTTAAATAATCTTTTCGGAACTCCATTTACGCTGTTTACTAGTTGCATGCAGACGTTTGGTCCTCTATCTTAGTTAATGGATATAACTGTCTACCGTTTAGAAGAAAACGTATTCACTCAGGATGAAAAACGCATTTAAATTTTATTTTTGAAATTAATGGGCGAGAAAGGAATCTAGAGAAAAGCAACTTCCTTTACTTAAGTTCAAAAGCCATTACATAGGAACATTTGGCAAAATAAAGATATTAATGGAAAGAGTAGAATAATTTATAAATTAACTGGTCTGACTTTCGATATTTAGTTGTTTCTGTGGTTAGCTTGCTAATTAAATATTTCAAGATAGCTGCTGCAGATGCCTGCACCTGTACATCAAATAAGTATATTGATCATGCAATCGCCCTAGGCAGGGATATACAAAGAATTTCATATTGTTCATCTTTTCCCCGGAGTTGAATGTCAGAAACCGTTTCGTGCCGTTCTCCCGGAGGAAGTGCGTCTTTTTATACCTAGCTTGCGGTTCTAAACCTTTTGTTTATTTCGACGGTGATCTAAACGTCTTTTCAATATTTCTGTTCATCGAAAACGCAAGCAAAATATAAAACCATTTTTCACCTGACCGCAAAAAGGAAAGTTCATGTTTTTATTCGTTATTACATGAGAACACAAGGGTCTCTCCTCGCTGGATAATCAACCATTTCCACGTTTCCATTATTTTGGACATAATGATCCCAGTTTTTGATAGCCTTCTCATTAGAAATACTATTAGAAATACTCTCATTTGGCATTGACTAGTTAGATCAGCGTTTTTCAACCTGGTCCCAACAATTAGGTACGTTCCAACAAGAATGAAAAACATTTAGTGTAACCATGTAACATATGTGTAAACGCTACAGTCTTGCACTTTGACGCAACCTATGAATTTGTTCCCTATTTATATTTTTGACCATTCAGAAATACCTTCCTTAGGCAAACAAATTGCATTGGTTAACACTGCATTTTCCAACTTTCATAATATAAAGAATATGGTTCATCCGTTAAACCGTTTATAAGACGTAAAGTCTACACTCCTTCGCATTACGCATTCATCAAACAGAAACCGGAATTGTAGCCACATTTCAACAACCTCCGTTTTTTAATAACTTGCGTTTCATTTTCCTGTATATCTTGGTTTTAGTTCACTACTCCTACTGTTACTTTCCCCGTTTAACTGCTCAACGTTATCAACTTGATCGAAAATCACTTTTCTGTTATTGCAAACGGTTATTTATACAAGCATTTCACATGAGCCCTATTTACGGATTTTTTGGTTTCCTGACACCGGCAGTGCTTTCAAGCTGATTTGCATTATTTTTGTCTTGATTCAACTGATTCCCTCATTTCGTCGTACGGTTTTTTCATAGTCAAGTCATTCAGTCGTTACTTCTCGACCGTCGACATGGATGGTGGTGTTAACAGAATCTGCAATCTAAGAAATGTTACTATTCTTGTTCTTATAAGTTCATTATTATCGTATTTCAATTTCAAATTAGAAACAAACTCATTCAAAAATAGAAAAATAACATCCTCAGTGAAACCTAACACTGAAATTAGCTGTTTAGGAGATTTGACGAACATAAAAGCAGCTTCTGCTGGTAAGCGTTTACCCGTTTTTTATGCATTAAAGTGTGCATGCTACGTTTTCCGGCTCACTCGCTATATTTCGATATCCTATTGGTAGGTATTCCATCACTTACACACACTAAGACTGTTCACCCTGTGGGGAGTTTGTTTTATGCCGCGGTAGTCTGAAACACATTAAGCTCTCTGTTCATCTTTTATACCTGACATTATTGAAGGTACCCCAAACAACAAAATATATCGTTCTCCAAAAGATTTGCAATGTGAATTTAGATGTTTTGACAGTGAATACATCATCACTCTCTTCACAGTGTACCTCTTTTTCCTTGCACAATAATTCTGGAAAACTAGCAGAAATTTACCATTCAATTCAAACAAATAGTTGTGTCCCCTTTGGAATCCTGAATTTGATTGACCAACAGAGAGATTTATAGTTTATTCCGGAACAATACATCTGCCATACATTCCGTTGCAATAGTGCAACTGTATTTAAATTTTACACGTGAAAAATACGTGAAATGCAGTTTCGAACGGCAACAGATTATCATTTGTCTGCACGCATTTCTGACACGTTACAAACAGTTCTTCGAAGCCAAAACATATAAAACAGAACGGTAAAACTCACATTCATGCAAGCGAGAAAAGAGATAATATCTTGGAAACGCAATCGAATGATTCAGTGAATCATTGATTTTGGAAACATTTCACAGGTTGAGCAAGTCTGATCAATACCTAATTAATTTGCCTTCAGAAGATTTTGATCTTGGAATGTAGTAAGTAACCACTTGTTGATCGACTAACTCCCGAAATACAACCACAAACAACATGGCTAGGTTTTAGAAACCAATATAATCATGAAAACTGATAATGGTGTGAATTTGAAGAAAAAGATTTGAAACGAGTTACTAAGAATCTAATTATTCGCAGGTTTCAGTTTTGTGGTTTTAATGTTTTCCTTTTCCATTGACTGGTTTTTTTCATCATCAGCAACCAAGGAAGGGTTTGCTGTAAACAGAGCCCATAATTGCGTACGAAGTGATTTTTCATAATAAACATTTTGTTCAAAAGGATAGTTATTGGCGTCGATAACATGATAGCAACACATCTGATTTCGATTAGTTGTTATGCTTGCAATTCATTATTTTTCCAAATAATGGTTCCAAATCAATATCTACTTTTCAATAATAGCATTTAGGCGACTGGATGTTTACACTAATATTGCATCAGCGTTTTAGATAACAGCGACTATTTTAACAGTAAATAAAGTTCAACTGGATTGTTCCCCGTTGTGTCGCGTATTTGGTTATTCAAACATCACCTTGGATTAATTAAATTAATGATAGCTCATACTAAATGTTAACAAAGTTAATCACAGGTTTGCATACGGTTTCATTCTTCTTTGAAGTCAGATCATTTAAACCAACGGCATTCTAATGATACCAGAAAAATATCTCAAACTAAATAATTAAGTTACTCCCCAGTTTTTTAGGTTCATGAATCCGTATTTTACTACTGACTAGAAAAATTGACGAATTAATAGAAATTGCGAATTTCGTGAAAAGCGATTTACTGTAGTCGTGATTTAAAAAATTGGAGTTTTTCAAAGGTTAAGAAACCGGCCATGTGTGAATGAGGAGTTTATGAATCCCTGAAAACTTCTAGTTAGCAACCGTTGAACCTAAAACTGATTGTTTCAGAGTATTTATTATTAAATGAGCCTGACTGACAGTCACTGTGTGGCGCAATCATTAAATCATCTGGTGTGCAGCTTTAAAATAAAATTTAAATTAAATTAAGACGAAAGGCAATGTTTTATATTTTTCAGTAACATAAATGATCAACTGTCATAAAATAAAATGAGACTTGATCTAAAAATTGGTTGGAACCGCATTTTGGGGCAATTACGTTCACCGGACTAGTTAGTCACAATGGAAGAAAGTAGGAACCTGATCAGTCAAACATCAGAAAACAAACGTTCTGGCGGTCATTGCATGGTATCAACACAACCAGGCAACAAATGACCTGAATGCAAATAAACGTTTCACGGTTATCGTTTCCACTGCTACGTTCAAGTCTGCTCAGTACCGAAAACGGGAAAATCACCGCTGAAGAACTTCTTTCATCGTCTAATGTATTCCCTGATTTTAAAATTAACCGGTGTATTCCAAATACGTACTGAATACAAAGTTGATGTATTGGGGTCTTAGGGAGCAAAATGAACTGAATAGTTCATACAGAATAATTTGTGAAAAAACCAAGGAGAATGTTGTTGATTTATTTTAATACAGTCATTTATCCTTTCTGCTGCTTGTCCCATTGCATTACAATTCTTAGCAAGGAGTCAAACTCCAACTTTTATAAGATTAGTCATTTAAATAGTGGATCAATTGCGTTGTATTGACAATGAAAATTGACTTATCAAAAAAACATAGTCTTTGAGCTTCAGAGAGTTGACTTATTTTAAATCTCTATTATTGTTGGCATTTTTCGTTAATTTCTGATCAATAATTTATCATCTTCAGTGGATAACAGGACTTATTTCTACAATGTTTATACAGAATAACAAAAATGAGCAACAAATATTCCATAATTAGTGTGGCGTATGTTCAGAAAATGAAATATCAATTATACGCCTCATTTTGCATACAGAGAGCTTTTACATTTATCCAGTTCTGGTGCAAATGAAAATCGTCATACATCTTCCTGTTCATTGATGTAATAAACGCGTGTAATTCAAACTTAGATAACAATGACACCTGCTCATACACCTCTCCTTTGTGAGCAAGCGCTTGATTTATTCCATTAGAAACGTCCAATGATGCATGTCAGGAACACGACAAGGGGAGTTACATGAGTTTCGTTGTTCCTTATTTTTTTCTGCCAAGGTTTCAAGTTTTTTAAACCCTATTTTGCTTCCCGTGTTAAATCAAACTAAAAAATGCTCAATGTTTGAGCTTCTTTACATTCGTGACAAACAAAGCGTCACTTAGTGACCAGTGAAAAAATTAAAGGTTTAATAATTGGGTGCTTCTGAAATCTAAGACGTACTTTCATCGGGAAAAACTTGTTTGCGTTAACCATCAACGGTCAAAATCGCAAAGGAAAGCAGGTGGTTTTCCGATTCTTGCCTCAAAAAATAAACATAGCAGCCTGAAATGTATCCAAAAAACCAATCGTCTTCGCAACACTCGTTTGATCTAAACAATATAGAGTAAACAAGTTAAATATATTTTTTACGGTAACAAGCTTAGATTAGCCCATTCGGTTGAATCGTTCATTCAAATGGTTATTTCCTGATTACTTTCTCGACTCTTTTTTGTGTCTCACATGAAACGATTAGTTCCGATCAATCACCAAATTAAATGCTACTGTACTTGCTTTCAAACACAAGATTCCCATGTTTCAAATCGGTCCATTTGCATAAATTATGATCGATTCCTCCTCATTTTTCTCAAGATCTTTAAAGATACACTTTGGTTTCCATTTTGAATCCTATGTTCTTATTCTGCATCATACATGGAAAGTTTACCATGAACAGTTGCACTAACTTAAATCGTTTATTATATCATTTCAATGCGTGTAGGAAGAACCCTGAAATAAACTCATAAATGATGGTTTTACAGTGCTGATTCTTTACATATGCAACAACTGACCACTGTGGGTTATTCGGCTGGACAACGTCTATTTTTTGTTTGCGAAACACTATCTAAGCGGTTCTGCATAGTGCGGCGGGTAGTAGAATTTTTAACGGTCGTTTAACGAACTCAGTTGCTGATTGGTTCTGATTTCACTTTGATCTGATTGGATAATGCCGTTTAATGTTATACTAATGCACGAGGTATCTTTCGGGTCAATCTGAAGGTGACTGTAAGACACTCGGAGTTATTGCATACAAATGTTGAAAATCCTAAAACGTGGAATTCTGTAACGAATTTTCTTGCATATGCATCATTTTGGAAATTTATTTCTTCTAAAGCAAAGCATCCTTTTGGTGTATTTTCAATTATGTGAATGTTTACCAGTAAACAACACTTCACAGACTTCCATTAGAACCGCATCTCAACCATGGTTTCAAAATGTTAGTCCAATTGTTGGTCGTATTAAATGGTGTGTAAATGAGAAGCGTCAAGTATGGGAGCGTTCCGTGAATCTGGGGCCCGGGCAAGTGGAACTATCTTTGAAAAGGTCCGGAAAGTTTCGTTGCCCTGAAGAGAACCAAACCAGTGATATGACCTATTGCTGCGGTGAGCTCGGAGCGCAGTATTGCTGTAAACTTACGGACACGTGAGTTGCAATAACATTTCAATTCCATTTTGTCTCCCAACCGACCAACAGGAATTATTTCAGTAAAATAATCCAAAGTCCCTAAAACAATGAAACGTAGCATTCTGTAAAGTTTTTACTTAGCACAATTAAGATTCGAACAATTGGTTTTTCTGTTACCGGCTGTTTCATAAGTATTTCTATGTAAAAAATAGATATGAGGCGAAATTCTGAATTTAGATTTGACCTGGGGTTTTGGTTAAGTGGTCTGAGAGCTCTATAACTTTAGAAATTCAAATATTCACAAAATGGGTACATCAGTCTGAAAACAGCATTTGTTTAGTGAATGCATACATTTATGTCCCTGTTACCTATGACTTGTCAACGTGGTGCTTTCGTTTGCAACCAAGAAAAGAGCAAAAGCAGATTCAACATACACAAAATTAAAACACTAGATAGCTTCACAAGATGCTATTATTAAACGTGTTGTTGGGCGTAGTTTGCACAGCGGTGGTCGTATATTGATCAGTGACTGCAAGGGTTTTTAAGGCGAGATCTACAGTTGATATCAAGCATGATCTAACAGCCGAATAGAAAAAATGATCAAATCAGCCTGTGCATGGCTATTTCATGAGGGGCTTTGTGCATTCAACTTGAATTTCTCACCACAGTTTCAAACTACATACCAGCAAACCACCTTTTTATAAAAAGGTAACGCATATATCATTCTATTGGTATTAGGCCTTTTAGGATTATGAAGGAACCATTTTCCGATAAATGGAAAACAAGGAATCCGGGTACTAACGGTATGAGTAATCAGCGTCCCCAATCCATATAAATGAAACATTTTTTAAATTTGTCTAAAGAGAAAGATACTTTCCGACATTTTTTATGAAAATACTTGTTCCTCTTTGGGTGAATAAGATTCAAATGTTGATGAACTTCCTTTTTATGTTTTTGCTTAACACGGACCGAATACATGCAACGATTTGATCAACCAGCTGCTACACTTTGGAGACATTTTTCAAGCACAACAATTTATCAGTGATTTTATTTTCCCTTAAAGCTGCATTCACAATAATTAATGCTTTCAAACATTGAATTGATTTTACCATTTTTCATTGATTAATTGATTTCTACGTTACACCACAAGTGCAACGTGAATAGAACTTGTTACATATGGTATATACGCTGTATTTAGGCGCATTCCAGCCACTGAATATGTTTTTTAAGCTAAGAAATATGTACTTTTCTTGAGGTATTTTACCCTCAACACTCCCATTGAATGAGGGCAAATTTGGGAATAAACCGCAATGAGGTTCACCAAGTTTGTTTCGAATACCTCAATGTTTAAAAGAGATCATCAAGTTGCAGAATATAAGGATAACGACTTAAGAATTATCCACCTAAATTAATTTTGTACACAGTAAATGCATTCAATAGAAATAAAAATGTTTTGGTTGACAAAACAATGTCAAATAATAAAATATATATCCAATTTAGACGGAAAGGGTGTGGTTGAAATGTACCGACTTCAAGATAAAAGATTTGACCTCTTGATACCTGTTGATTGTAATTACTCGTAAAACTTGTTCAGAAACTCACTAGATTGTGAGAATACCTCCAAAATTGTTTTCGCTTCCCGGAGGCAGGTTATTTATGCAAAATAAAGGGGATGCTTTTGAATGCTGTGGAAATGTTTGTTTTGTTTGAAACCATATTTGGTAATGAAAAGTCATTCATCTAATATAAACGGAAAACAATGCAAGTAGAAGAAACAATTGCCCCATTGTTCGATTTCTATTGCCGACCGTTTTGGAGTGTAATTTCTAGCAACCAACATTTCGTTGAGTACAAGTAAAATAAATTTATTTTCTGGAGGTAAAGTTGCATCAATTGACTGAATTCCAGTCAAAAGCAAAAGCGTTTTAAATTTTTGAGGTGCACTACACTAAATTGTTTTAAAAAGTTTTTCGTTTTTCGTGAGAGAAAAATGTATTTGAACTTTACTAAACTTGTACAGGTTCCCAATTGACATTATCTTCTGGTACATCCTCAATATTTTAGGCCTGGTCTCAAATGGGGCGTGGCCGTTGGCGTCATCGTGACTTTTATTGTCTTTCTTACTGTGAGTTACACCATTCAGTTTTTCCGCGTATGCGACCGATGCTACCATGAATGTCCCATTGTTGGCTTCAATCCAGGCAAGTATTGTTCTTTAGCCCTTGTTAAATTCTCTTTGCCGATTCACCTGAGCCTCAAATCCCCTGCGCTATGCTTTAAGCTGTTCTGAAGGTTAAACGTTCTAGGAAGATATCGAACACCACTAAACAGCCATCGTATTTGGATGTAACTTTTGTCTGAAGAAACCTTACTAGGAAAATAACACGACGAATTCGTTCAAATCAGAATAGGTATAAATAATAGACAAACATCCTTGGAAAAACCAGAGTGTGCAAGAGAGAAACCGCCCAAATTGGTGGCTAAACATTGCGTTTGGGATCGAATTAACAGCAAAAATTGTTATTTCCAATTCACACAATTATGATCTATCATTTATCATGAGTTTGTATCCGTTTCGTTTACAGAAAACCAAGAATTTCAACTGGATACAAGTATGTCCTCCTCATTTCAATTCCGCTTCATTTGAGTTGCGTTCATGATTTGATGAAAAGAGAGTGAAATAAAGTAGTCATCGCTTACAGTCTTCGAAAAGTTCAAATATACTCCCGTACATCCCTAAGAAATTCTCGCCAAGTTCAATCAAAATGGTTGAAACATAAACAAGTTACTTTTTGATACTTCGCACTAGGAATGTGTATGTATGAATGATTAGCTTTCACTCAAGGACAGTGAGTGCTTTCAGGAGAGAGGCATGAAGCTACACAAGGACTATTTTATACATCAGTTTTCCAGATGACTGGATTGAGCAAAAGAGTCTGAGAGTAGTTATTTGACTGTGAAATCAACCTTGGCGAATCAGTCAAGAGCAAAAATGTCCTTGCATATACATGAGAACAGTTACGACTAACTTTGTGCCTATTTAACACATCAGAACCAAATAACGTTAGTAGTGTATCGAAGAATCAATACGCCATGTTTTGTTTTATTTTGAGTGTTATAGTGTCAATAATACGGCGATATCGGTAGAAAATTATGTTCGACTACGACAACCCGAAAATACTCCAACTCGGATTTCGATATGCACTGAAAACCCGTAAGCTAAAGCCTTGGCCATTAACATCCACTCTGCACGTGTCAACAGAAACGACGGAATCGATATCCCGAGCATTTAGACTACCCTAACATCCCCAATGCGTAATCACGATAAAGGTCACGGTGCCCCTTGACCCCATCTGATAATGGGAGTCTTTATGACAGACAACAAATCAATCGGTCCATCAAGAGCACACAGACACACGCACATTCACAAGGTGAAATCTCCGTTGACTCGTGCTTCTTTCCTCTGAGTCATTTGGTTGTAAAACATGCCATCCAAATCCACATCCACAGTAACCGAAATGTTAGCCAAAATAATTCTCTACCAGAATCGCATTGTTAATAACATTATAACATTCACAATAACTTTTTACTTTATTTAAATGCAGTTAAATCTATTTTCACTTAACCCTCGGAATTTATTTCGTCAGCCAAGTAACTGGAAAGATTTGATTCATTGGACCGAATTCAGTTTGACAAGTGACCACAAGCTTCGGTTGTGTAAAGTTTTAAACTCTATGCATATATTAAAACGGGTTTATAGGATGCGTTCATAATGGCATCCATCAAAAAGACCGCCATGTTTCAATGCACATGCATATGTATTTTAGAAGAAAGAAAAAATGGAGTGTAACATCATCTAACTATTAGTTGCCCAGACTACCAGTTCCTTATGTAAAATGTTGTATTCTCCGAAGAAAGGTGAATTATGGTCATACGTTTCCACCTCAACTTATTACATAGTGTAAGATGGAGCACTAATAATTCCATGTTACTGCACGAAGTATACTTCGTGGAAGCCCATGAAGCTTGATTTAAACGGTTTCCAATATTGCAGTCGGTATCGTTGATTACGTCAACCAATTTATCTCCGACATGAATCTGTTAAACATGCAGATGTGAACGGTGATAACGAGCCTGTTATGTTTAAATACATTTGCGCGCACTTCTCTTACAGGATGGTACACTGTGTCACACGAGGGAAATCGATACGGTGTTACATTTCACAGCCGCGTTTTTGCCAAAGAATTCATGGAATGTCTAGAAGCAAAGTACGGTCGGTGGAATACGGCAAATATCTTAAAAATTCAACGAGACGGTCAAGATTTTGTGATTTTAAACATATTCTTCCACGATGTTTTCACGCCGTGGTTTTACACTCAGGGACCGATAAAGAATGACGAGGAATGGATCCGATCTGATTTTCGAACAATGTGCCAGGCGATTCAGGGTGAGCCCCGGCTTAACAGCTTCACACTTGTTGCCAAATTCTTGACTGGTATCGATTGCAGTTTAATCGTTCCTACGTCATACAGTCGATTGATCCCTTATTGACTAAATTTTTTTTGTCGACAGAAATATTGATTGAGAACTGGGAAAATTCAAATACGGTAGATATTTATTGACGCTTTATTTCCTCGCGGAGATAAATTTCCCATATAATAAAGTAGTTCCACAACCACGTATCCGAGGAAAATGAATAAAGTGTTAAACTTAGTAAAGCCTGAGATAATCTTTAAATATCACCACAAGAAAATAGGAATCAGTGCAAAATATTGTTATCTTGTAGGTATTTATGAAACTGGTTTTATTGGTTCATTATATGAATCAAAGCAAATGCGTTGTACCCTTTTTCAAAGTCTCCAGTCGCGCGAAGATTAGATTCAGATTTTTTGGACTCGAGACGTGCGCAAATCAAACAAGAAAAAAATTGAAGTTTAATGCTTGTTATAGAATAAATTAACCTCGAACATCTGTTTGTTTTTTAATTCTCTTTAATTAGACAGCCAGGTTCTTTTTCTCTCATCAAGGTGAAATGTTGGTGCGTTTCAGTGCAGACCATTTAAACTCTAACCTTGAAAACAAACCACTGTGTCATCAATACATCCGCCTAGAACAAATGCCATTGCCATCTCCAATTTAACAGCTGCACCATTTTGTTTTTCCTCAGCTTATAAATGTAAGCCTGGCACCAATATAATATTTCGATATGGGTTAGAGTGTTTGTGAAAGCGACGAGGTAAATCCTATCTTATTTACGCGTTTTCTGTAAACATACATGGTAAATATCTGATCATGGTGGATTATACCAGGCTAAGATTACAACAAATACCATGATCGTACCCTTACCGACATCTATCCGTTTTGAGAACCATTTTAAACGATTTTTATATCTTACTGTCGTTTTTTCAGTTGGCTATAGTTCAGTAATGTTCAGTATAGAAATACCATTCGGCTTATTTACGTAATAGTTTGGCAATCAAAACCATCAAGCCTGTGGTTGACACTACCGATTAGACCCAACCAGGTCGAAACGGTTGCCCAGTGCTTTGCAGAATTTTAGCTTCCGCCTCAGTTACACAACGAATTCATCAGATTTAATCAGAACACATCAGTTTTAAAGCTGTCCGATCCACAATGAGGACCTGGAACAAAGGTCGCTGTCAAAACTACTTGCGGCTGATGGCTCATAACATCATAACTTCAAGAAAATCCATCACAACCATGAGTATATGTCATTTATCATTTCAACTGTTGTGACATGAGCATTGTCATTGTCTCCTTTACGAACAATCGAAAACGTAACAATTTCATCAAGCGGATTTCAGCTGGTGCTTGCAAAACAAGCCATATGGTTTTACGTGAATGAAAAAATAACGTATTTTGCATTTGTCTGTTCTTCGGTACCAATTACCAATTGGAAGAACAAATATTTGTGCAAAAGTTATTACAGATCACAATCTGCGTTGGTTAACCCACATCCACGACAGCATTGATAAACGGCGGCAACTATTATTCTAAATTTGAAATCCCAGGCAGTTTTGCGCACCCCAGTCAATTACTTCTACCTTTATTTATCAGTGTATATTCCCTACCTTACTTTAGTATTCCAAAATTATGCTCTCTGGCTTTCAAAGTTTCACCGAGCGGTCATGATTTGATTAGTCACTTTCCTTTGATTTTTATGAATGAGTTAGCTATGAAACTTTTGGAATGTTAAACGAATTTCTGTGTAAAATGTGCATAAAGGATTTTCACGGATCTTGGTCACCCATTGCACGCAGAACTGACACGTTGTTGTTCCCATCCCTTCACACGTCATCAGTTCTGCCAAATTTCATTCCGTATAAACGCTTACCGAAATTCACCCCGTCTTGAACGTATACTCATAAACTAAGAGAGGGTAACAAGTAAACTTTGTTTTAACCTTCGACCGTCCCCATGTCTGTAAAAATTCTCCCCCCCCTCCGTAAATGTGCTCTTTGTGACAGTTGGAGTGTGTAGCTTTTTAACTGAAGTGTGAGCTTTAGTGCTTGTAAAAGTTATACACAATGCAACACCATATTTATCCTATATTTATCAAAGCGTATTGGTGCTTTAGCCCACATTTATTAACAATTCTTTTCCAAATAATTATTCTATTTTAGGCAAACTCACTGTCCGAGTTTGCAGTTGTTTCAAACGAAATCAGCCAGCCAGCTCAGGAAATGGGGATTGTGTTCAAGGCACTGAAAAAGATTCGACTCAGTTGAACCCCACAAAAGAATGCGAAAATCTTCCACTGACAACATTCCAAGAACGCAGCTGTGCGAAAGGAGCACATAAATGGGTTCCCTGGACAAAGGCCACCTACACCCCACCTGTTACAAATGTCGATGATGCATCGATCTCCAGACCACAAAAACGATGCTCCACACGCACAAAGAATAATCGTAAATCAGAAAAATATGATTCACAAGCTCCGATAAATGTGCTAATATTCGAGGACTTGATAGAGTGTAACGGACTCGAGAAGGGCGTTCAAACAAGACAGAAACACGTTCGAACTAAACGAGACAAACTGTTCATTCCCGAAGGCTGAATGATTGCAGTTGAAACAATCTGTGTCGCACCTGAGTTCTCACATCATCAAACTATCAAAACATTGTAGACAAACAATATAATGCATACTGTATACAAAATATTTTTTAAGGTTTACACATCTTTCATGTATATTGTTTAGACGAACAAGAAATTACAAGCCACATGTTTGTTTTTTTACGATTTTACTTTCCAGTTTTGCAAGATGGCAAATGATTTATGTACATTTTAATTATGGATTCTGCGAATCAAAGAGTAAACACTTGGCATTCGGATGAAACCTCTTCTTCAGACGATTTCTGAGCTTAATAAATGACAAACCTGGAAAAGAACTGGCGGGAAATCAGAGTCAGCGACTGTGCATTTCACGCAAATCCAGTTTCTATACTCGACAGATCTAAGGTGCTATAAGGCATTATTGTTTAGTTTAACATACACATCTAAATTCACCAATGAATTTCAAACCTTTAACAAACACATATTCACTGGAATCTTACTGTCTAGCAAATTTTCGCGTAATCGATGGACTAGCAGTCAGTTGATGGCCAGACAGACAGATTATTTCTGTTAATTTTTAATTGAGAATTAAACAAACCGTACTGTATTACAAAGTGGAGCAAACCATAGAAGTTAAAAAACTAAGAAACGCGAATTCAATTATGAAACAAAGCGGGTACTGTAATTTATTACGCACTAACAAATGTTTGTTCGGTCACTAGACACGGGAAAAGTAGAAAGACAATATAATCAGGGAAATCGGAACTATTCCATTCCGGTCACAATGGAGATGATGGTTTGTTTTTCACCTGGAACATTTTCAAATAGCTTGGTGTCTAACACCAACCACTAACTGTTTTCAAACGGGCATGCTGGAATCCATTACCAGATGTGTCGTGACTCCAACATGTGTCGTCGTATTACAGTCGTATATAAATATAAACGTGCCAGAAAAGTTCAGCAGATCCTAAAACTGTCAACAGCGATAAACGACTAAATAATTCCTCTCAACATTGGCTGACTGAATAAATGAGGAAGCGAATAAATTATTTTTCTGTTTCGTAGACATCTCTGTGAGATAAACATTTGCATGCTGATTTCGGCATTTCGGCTCATCCGTAATTAGCTAAACATAAAATCGCACGAAGCATTATTAAGGGAACAGAAATCGATAAAGACAGTTTTTTCGAAGACTACAACTGTATTTTGATGGATCCAATTTTGATCAAAGTGAAGATGTTTCACCGTCTTGATGTGCAATAGCTGGGCTATTTTTCGTTAGATATGTTCAGTTCAACTTCCTATTTAAAATGCAAAACAGAGAGAGATAAAAAGGGTTTGTGTTTGGTTCTGTTTTAAATTCTTTGCCATCGTTAACTTTGATAGATTTTGTTACGCGGCCTGTCCGTCCTGAATTGCCCTCTCCCCGAAACTGAAATCTGCTAATGAACCATGCCCGTGGGAGTTGAGTAGTTTATTTCTGTCCGGCGTAACTATTTCATGTGACAGAATCAGACAATTTAGGGCCGTTTGGACAGGGAACAAGTGACAAGATGTTAATCCAAGCGGAAATGCAACAACAAAATCAACAAACCGACTCACCGTGGTTTTTCAATTACGGAATTCATTGGAGCAAGAAGTAAATTCAATCATGACCGAATTTAACATCTTGTGTTATTACCATCAGCGGGAACGTACATTAGGAGTTAAACAATACTGTGCTATTTTCTGAGATGGAAGCACAGCAATAAAGGCTAACGATATCAAAAGAAAAGACAGTGTTGCAATACTGCACGACCTATGTCCAGGACGATTTCGCCGCATCTCAACATACTGCATGCTGCAGAAAATACAATGTTTACAATTAGCTTTAGCATTGCAAAAATGTAAAGCAAAATACATTGAAATAAACGAAAATATAATGGTGTAGAAACAGACTAATATAAGGGTATTTTTGTTGACACGATAAGTTTTGGTTAATCTGGAGCTGTATTGACTAAGTTCGTGGTTACAATGGGAGCGTGCCAAGTTTGTTTCTGTTTAACTAACGATCAACCGAGAAGGAACGTTTCGTTACTTTCATTTCACTGAACACGGTGAACTCTATGAAGTACAAAATAAGCACGTTCATCCGGTTAGACAAATTTGTGCGACTAACTGTTGGAATTAGACCAGAGAGAGGATGCGAAATCTATTATTGAGCCTAAGATACTTCTAGGAAGTCCAGCGAATGAGAAGCATTGAGAAAACTATTTTTAAACGTTTCTTTATCCCCAGCAAAAGTCTCGTTGCTTGAAATACAGGGATCTGAATTGAACAGAAATGTTAATCACCGATTTCGTATCCGAATACAATCCGAAATAGACTTTGAACCAGTAAATTTTCCATCCGAAAAACATTGTTTCAGCACTCATACAGATGCTGTAAACAAGGAAGTGCTTGTTTTTCAAAAATACAATTAATTTGGTTTTCTTTAAAATACTTGCTTTGCACTCTGTTCTCCTTTCCAATTGCCACTGTCATAATATGATAATGTTATAGCAATAATACTTGCTGGCGGTTTACAGAATAAGCGAATAAGGCAAATCTTTGACACCCCAGGTATAAACATGATTGTCCCCCATCTATTAGCGCTTATTCCGCCATGCGTTTTATCCGTTGAACCCATTCACAGTGCTTCCATCTGTTCCCGTCTTGCAAGCACGATTTGTAATCCAAAATAATTTTAAATTATTATCGGTTTATGGGATCTTTTCTGCGTTTGCAATTAGCATATAAATTGACCACGTTTATCCGCGCTCCGATCTCACAACAGAGTTGTCTCTTTGAAATAAAATTCACTGTTAGAACAGATAAGAAATCACTATATTTCCAATCTGTATACGTTTATTTGTTACAAACTTGAAATATTTTCAAAATTTCCGACACACTGACACGTGGGTGATGCTCATAACCGAACTGCTATCAGACTGGCTTTCAAGACGTACAAATTAGTGATAAAAGTATTGGTTTCCTTTATTTAGCAAACTCGTTTGTGAAAATTCTCATTGGTAGTTCGGGTGGTTAGTAACTTTGGAAAGTCCGATACACTCAACTTCGAAACGGGAGTTATCAGTTTAAACAAAATGATCTAATTTGTAGACAAAACGTTTTGCACGTTTTACGATTTCTGCTCGGTTAACTTTCCGCGTGGCTTTGATGCAGTCACACTCGATTAGCTGTGCCAGATCCACAGCAAAGATTTTTCTGCCCGGGATGTGACAGCCTCATTTCTGGATGGAGCTAGATTTCGAAAGTCTCCATACACCGCATGTGCAGTTTATCAGTTTCATTCATCTTGTTATTTTGATTGGAGCACACGATAAGCAAGAAATTACCTGCAAAAGAAGCATGTGCCCCAAATTATTGCTTTGGTCTGTTGTCTTGCGGGAATCACGGAACATTTTCGCAACCGTGAAATAATAAGGAGCAAATCTTTTTCATAACAATGCTTTAATGGATCTTTTTACATAAAAATAAGTTATTTTCGATTATTTGTTACACAAAACATGCATCTCACGTGACCAGGATCAATAAATAAAATGTTTATACATAAATTCATCCTCAAAGGAAAATAATATGAGTAATTGTTTGATCTAATACATACATAAATTGAAGTAACTATATTTCGAACACTTATGCGGGAAACAATCTCATGTATATCACTTTTAACTCAAATGAAAAACCGTCTGACCATCTGGTCGCTGACTCAATGGGCAGTACGTTTCTGTACTGCGTGGAAACAAAAACTCATAGTTATGGAAGCAACTAATCGATTGATCAGTTATTACTCTTTCTAGTCTTGAAATGTCTGTTATTATTTGTGGTTAGAAACACTTATCCGAAATAGACAACAAAAAACACTGTTTGACCTGGAAATGATGGTTGTTTAAAAACGTAATTGCAGTTATTTCCATAAGTAATGAGGCAAAGCTTATAGAAAGTATATCTGGGATTAAGCTCAAGAGTGGGATAGTCTGAGTCTTGAGGAGTAATAGAAAGACAGATAATAAAAATTAGAATTTAAAACACATTTTTGATTCTAATTTGATGTATATTGTTATTTTAAAAAGCCCATTATTGCATGTAATCCTTTACGTGAGATAGATTGTGTTTTGAAACTCGGATAGCATGTAATTACCAGTGGTTCCAAATTTTCTTTGTCTAGACATAGTGAAATCAATATCTTCAGATAAACTCTCCACACTTTTTTGAACCCCGGGATTCACATTCAAATACTTGTGCAAATTTGTAAACGGTTGAGAAGGCATCGCCTTAAATATCTGAAAAGTGCTCTAATTTCTTCAATCATAACGAAGAATGATGAATTCTAGCATGGTTCATTACAATGGAAGTGGTCCGGTATATTTCATACTAGCTTGTAATCAACAAAACATTTTGCAGTTCGTCAATGTATCTTTTTGCCTTATTGCTGTTTCTGATGCGTTATGCTTACATGATGTTCTGCGAAATTGCATTTAATGTAAGATAGAACAAAGCCATGAAATACTTGATTGTTTATGATCCATTTAACATGGACAGACTCATCTTTAGGCGTCAGAAACACTTGTGCAACAACCGATAAACAGTATTGGTCTTACTTTATTTTCTCATGCCGGGGTAATCGGAACGCCCCATTGAAAAACTGTTCTACAATCATAAACACTTATTAAGTGGTCCATGTCGCTGTAATTAGATGAAATGTGCGTTTGGAACTATACATGAAGTGGCTGTTTTTAACCCGAAAGTCGATCACACATGTGATGGGCAGTCTGTTAGGGATGAAGCACACTGTTTGTCAATAACATTTATATCAGAGTAGAAAAACGAAGCTTGATATCTTTGAAGCCCTTCTCGTTTGATTGAGACAGACTGATTTATCCCTAACTGACAGTAAATCAGATAGAAGGCATAGCAGCTGGCGACATACTTCGATTTATCCAAAAATTGAACAGGAAGGGAATTCGACTAAACCCGCATGAGCAAATCACTCTTTTTCTACTCCTAATCGTCTATCTGATTTGAATAGCCGCAAACAAAGTGTTTTTCAGCGGAACAACTCAAACTAAAAGAGCACGAGTGCCGTTACTCAGAACTGTTTGTAAACTGAATTAATGTTCCAAGCGGCAGTTTGAATTTCCCAACAGAAACGAAGACAATGATACTTAAATCTATAACAAATAATATTCAGCTCAACTCGATTGAGTCGCTATTTCCCAAAAATCAATCTTCTAAGTATAGAAGTACTTAACGCTTACTACTGTCTCTATTGAAGTAGCTCAATCGATAAAAACGACCTGGTTTATCAGACAGCGGCAAAAGGCAAAAGAAACAGATCTCAACAACAAACTGACAGTCCACGGATCGGATTGATTTTTCGGCTTTCTGCGCAAAGGCTGCTTTGTTACAGCTTGGGTTTGAAAAACAAATGGGGCAGGAATGTTTCAGGGTTGTGAAAAACATCAATACAAATCACTGATTTGGAAAGTTATCGTCTGATTTTAAATTATTCAAGCTTATTTGTATATGATAAGAATGCTGAAACTCAAATACATATGTATATGTAGTGTTCAATATGATTTACGTTCACTACCGATGAAAACCGATGAATAGTTGCTCATCAAATCCTGACAAAGTCAAACAAAATATATTTGTACTGATTGGTTTATTTCCGGTTAGGAACGTTCACTATGTTGCACTTTTTACTTGGTTTTGGGCTGGACCCTATTTACTGCTATTTTCTTCGTGCGATAAAAATGTTTCCAGAACTAAAATCACATTTGACAATTCTTCGTCATAATACTTGATGAGTTATACAGAAGTAAATGCCTTCATACTATTTAATTAGATATAACAGCATAATTCCCGAAGGTGAAAGAGCCAACAACTCTCATTGACACGCAGTGTGGGAAAAGGTTCTTCTGAACATCAGGTTAATACGTTGTGGTAAACCACAATGATTTTACTGAATTCTGCTGAATCAAGAAGGGTTCCGCTATACAACCGTCCTGCATTTGTGGAAAAGCATTATTTGTACATATCACAATCCAACTCGAGGTATGACTTCAATTTATGCACACAGGATGGCTTTACTGACCAACATTTTAAAACAAGGACAATCGATTTTAAGTAGTTCATCTCATTATATATTGTTTCACTTTGGTCGAAAACCGCATGTAATATGTTAATTTTGTTCTCTCAGTATCAGATTATAATTAAAAACAAAGTTTAAGCACATTCAGATGTGTGATTGATTGGTTAATTTGATTTTAAACACAGATTATTTGGCTTTTCTTTTCTTAAGCCATCATTGGCCTTAGTGATCCGACACAGACTGTTTATGCATGTGCCTTGCGTAACTGTTTGTGACAGATAACTACCGTCAATGTTTTGCTGTATTGAGAATATAATTGGATTTCATCTGCAAACTGGAGGCCAGAACTGCTGGTGAAATCCAACGTATATTGATTGATTGTCCACTCCTCAGCATACGACTGCGGCTGGAGTTTGACACAGTTTCATTCACTCCGTTCCCATGCCAACACAATTGGTTTACTGTACTACACCTTGGCAATTGGTTCCTTGGTTCAAAGGAGTTTCAACACACAAAGACTCATCCATCCAAATATTGTGTGAGTACAAAAAGGGAAAAAGGAGATCATTTTATTTGGCTAATTTACTATATAGAACGTTCTATTTCTCAAAGTCATGAATGAGGACCTAAAATCAAAGGACCACTTTCTAGAATTGGCTAAGGATTGGAAAAGAAAGTGTCAGCTGAATGAACGGATTGATGCGATAGATGACTGACCTAATGAGATAGAGTGAGGAACACAGGAAACCAAACAAGATTTTGCAGGGACGCATACATTTTACAATTTGATATATGATTCGAAAGATGAACCACTGCAAATGGTCTTTATTTCTATGCTTTTATTCATTACACATGGATATTTGCTATTATTCAAACAACGCATAAAAAGTGAAGTCTTTTCGTTAGTATGTTCACTAACCGATGCCAACAACGACGTTTCAGAATTGCTCCGCATCGTATAAAATCAGTGATTTCCCTGATGACTGTAAATCTTTTAGATGTTGTATCCTCAGTGTGGAATACTATGGTTCTAAATCCACCCAAAAATGCCCTCAGTCCTCAAATATGATTGTTCAGAAAATTCTTCAGTTTTGACAATTCTGTGTTCAAATATCCCATTGATTAATCTCGTTCCAGGTTGCACGCTATATAGGATTTATCTGTTCCACGATGGCAGAGTATGTCAACTTGATAGGGAGGCTAGATCAATTGGATTTCCGGCTTCTTACAGTAAACTATCAGAACACGTTGCAACTTTGTGATTTTGTTCATATATAAAACACGGAAAGCGTGTGCTCTACATCTCTACGGGGAAGACAAAATTCATCATTCATCACACACGTGAGATGTCACATTTTGTGTAAATGAATATCAGTACATTCACCAGCTTTAAGGTAACTTCAGTTTCTGATCTGAGATCGGATACGTATACTTTTAAGAACCTCGAAATTAGATTATCTGTTCCTTCGTTTTGTTATGATTCTTGAATTATCTCTCATCGCACCCACATAAGCCCCCTCAACCTTTATTAGAAATGCACATCTTCCTAACCAGGATATCGGCTTTTTGAAGGGGGCTTCTTTAATTTCGTGTCTTAGTTCAAATAAAACATTATTCCTTAGTAAAACCCGACCTGAACGATGTAGAACAACAAAACTCGTACAATCGCGCCTCTGACTTGTACTTTCCCTGCTCCGCTGTACAGGAATTACTGGGGCCCCAATGCCTTACACAATGTTTTTAATTCTCTCAAGAAGGTCTTTAGTGCTTTTCAAAAAGGGTTCTTTCAGGAGCCGCACAGTGTACAAACTTTCTGTTAGTTGTACAGGACGGTGATGGCCCTTGTCCCCCTGGATGAGGTGTGTTCGATTCCCACCACAACCGCTGTGTGTTGTGCAGCAACGTTTGATCGGACGCATTTCCCCTCCGAAACTTTCATCAGTGTATATTCAATAAAACGAAGAAAAATGAAAAAGAACTTACGTGATACACTGAATGAAAATGAACTGACAGTTACAGCTAATAATCAACAATATTGTTGATTTCTCTGTATCTTAACTCATACCACTTATCATGTTATTATCTAATTTTGATAGGTGTTTGCGAATCGCTGCAATTGTTGCAAGAGAGGTTGCATCCTTATAGTAACTAATTGTTTTCCAAGTAATAATTTTATTCCCTTTGCTATCTAATATGACCCACCACCAGGAATGCGGTGCAAATTGCCGGTCGAGATCATTTGTAATCTATTTTATGTGTTTTTAGTTCAGTTATCCATAAAAGCATAGAGTAGGGTGGAACGTTGAACATCACTCATGTTTAATGACCTTAAGTCGACCAGGGTTGTTTCGTATTGTCACTGTACGTGAACTTCGTCTCTATAGATGTTCGTGTGAATTCCAAATTTATAGCAATTCGATTATCATAATACTTTTCGACTAGAGAAAACAATTAAAATTGAAGGGATTTTGCACAGATGACAATCGGTAATGTTAAAGAGGATGATTTACATCCACTTCCAAGATACAGTGTCAGAGAAAACAGCGAACAGTTTTCTGAAATAATTGAGGGGAGAGGGTAACTGAAATTTGTTCAAATAGCCTATACAAAGTTCTAGTCCTTTTTGTAACGACAGGATTTAAAAGCAGATGTTCTCATTCGTGACAATATTTTCATTTTGCAAACGGTATACTCTACTTATTGTAAACTGTTGGCTTTCAGTCTTTCAGCTTCTATGGTTCTATCCTGTGTTCCTTCTCACATGTTTATAGATTGGTGTTCAAATGTTTAACATCTACTGAAAATTGTCCAAAACGCATATGAAGGGACTAGAAGTTTGTCAAATCAACTTCTACGGACTATATTTAGAACTTTTATACCATGTTACACCTGAATATCTCTATCTCAATTAACAGAATCTGACTTTCTGACGTATTCTTTAATTGCTTAGCAAAAATAGCATCATCATTCATTTTCAACGTTAAACTGAACTGCGATTAACGTGTGACTGACCTTCGTCTTTGCAAGAAAGATGGTGTGTATTTTTGCTGAGATATAACAAGTGGTATTTTAGCATTTTTGATTAACATGCAATAGACCTTAACTAATCTGCAGCTGCCATCAATTGCACGCCCTTAATAAACTCTCCTGTAAGAGATGGGCATTTCGGACTTGCCAAAGTAATAAAGCGAGTTGGCCTGCGGTTCGATAAATGTCCAACACTGATTTCTCACGTACATCTTTTTTCAAATTTAATTTCCTTAACTGACATCTGAATAGCACAACATAGTGGTAAACAATCATGTCTGTCCTTAGAATCTGTGCTCTTGACATATACCGGGTGTACTGAATCCAATCCCCAATGGACATCCCAGACTGATACTGTAATTCCCGCTCCCAGTTCGCCCGTTTGATGAGGTCACCGTGTCACGTTGAGGCGTAAAAATGCAACTTATATGAGATGTAATTCAGTGAGCCGAAACTGAATAGAAAATGAACCGTGAGCGAATCCAATGAACAGTATTAGTCTCTGACTGTCAGAACAAATTAGCTGAAGGTGATCGGATCTAATTTTTGGCAAACTATACCTTTCCAGTTTCTTCCAAAAATTTCCGTTTAATTAAGTTTGTCCTACTCAAGAAATAACCAGAGATGCTTGCTTTTAAATGTTTTCCCTAAACATTAGACGGGACTTTTTAGGGAATATATTTTCTTGTGCGTATGCTAAGAGAATTACAATACAATCGTAGTTTCGTAACCGAAATCAATGCATTATTCACGTGTATTGCAGCACAGAATTTCCCATAAAATTAGTCATTAATAAAAGGATTGTCTGAAAACAGTTTTATGCACAAGGAGAGCAGTAAGGCTCGTAGAAGCGGTCATCTACTCAAAATTAAAAATATTTTTTCTTGAAATGCTTCATCACTCATTCCACAAATCCATCCCATGCCAAGATTCCAGTTTAGATGAGAGCTGATACCGAACTAGACAGTGTACATTACCAATCAAATAGTTCAACAAAAACCGCATTGTGAATTACGGCGCTAAATTTACAGCATCACGATAAAGGCTCAATTATCCTACCCATTCAGTCGTACCTTACAAAGTGCATTCTGCAACATCCTTTATAAAAAATTACAAATTTGTAAAGCGTCACAATTGCATATATTTTTCAAATTAATTAAACATTCTTGTAATTTATAGCAAATGCAAATTAACATCAATAGTAACAAAATATGTTCGTAAAACGCAGGCTGTCATGAAGATCAGTTCCAAAGAGAGAGGATGTACAAACCGGTGAGGTAATTGAACTAGATTTTATGAATGCTCTCTACCGGAATTATTTACTTACATAGTAGGGGTTTACTGGTTCAAATAATCACTAACCAATATAAATTTTGGTACACTTCGGGACCCCTGTTATTTGACCTGGGTCAACTATAAGTCTGGAAGCAAACCACCACTACCCGATGTAGTTTGTGTAAAAATCTATCAATAAATCTCGCACCTTCTGAAATCCACAATTCCTCATAACCAATGATTTTGTACAACGGTGATTCAATGGCTTTGAATTATGAGGCCACTTCAAGTGCATTATAAGGTATTCAACGTACTGAGTTTCTCCTCCATCTCATTCCCGATAAAGGGTTACCAGTTTTGCTCATTCCACATCAAATCGGTTTAGACTAGTTCTCAAGAAGGAACATTGTTGTGGAAGCAACCAAAACGTTGCTCATACCCAAATGAAGTTGTTCATCAGTAATCCTTACGGCATAATCCATGTTTGTTTTAAATCTAATGAATAAAAGCCAGAAACATTAACCTTTCACCACGAAAGTATCCCGAAGATACATAATAACATTTAAAAGATTATTTATGGCTCTAACTGTCTTAGTTATTGGCGTATGTATGAGATTTTAGACAATCTTTTCTTGTCGACTTTTCTATGTAAATTCGCTACCCTCTTCGCTATTTTGAATATCTCAATCCTAAGCTACAAACTATTACGTTAAACTATACCATTTCTCAAACAATAAACATCTACTTCTTTCATTATAAAAACTAGATTTGTTTCTTCAAAATTGTGCTTTTTCGGATCATAGATTTCTGCCGTTGACAATAACCGGTTCTTAATATATGAAGAAATGAACCAGATTCATACTATTTCCACAAGCGTATCTAACACACTAGAAAGTATGCCACTTAGATGATAGTTAGAATTGCGTGGGTAACTTGTCCCTTAAATCGCCTTGGTTGTAATATGTGCACAATAAAGTAAAGTAAGACGAAACGTTTTATTTCAGCTACTTCCTGATCCCGGTCATACTGTGTATTGACGTATTTTTCGATAACTATTAATCACTTAAGCTCATTTGGTCCAATAATCGACCTCGTCATTCCGATTGATCACGATTTCTATCTTACCCTTTCAATATGTTGGCGAATATCACTCAAAATAAAGTAAACTATGAGAAAAGCCATTTAATGAACGGAAGTGAGTAAGTGCCTGCGCTTCAGTTTTGGCGAAACAACATTAACCTTTGGGACTTCCGATCATCAATTAGGCTGAGTTCAATGACCTTAAATGGGAAGTCTCACAAGGTCTACATCAAGAGATGAACTAATCAATGTTTGGAAAAAGGGCAGCGCCTAACCACTCTTGAGTTTTCTTCAACCAGTACTTAACACAACAAATTTTACAAGCAAATAAAGTCGATGCCGTATACCTCACTAATTGTAATCAACAATGTTGAATCCTCTGTTTTAGTACACACTATGGACAACTCAACGCCGTACATGCAACCTAGGCAGTATCCAAACTATAAATTCAGTGTTTCTTTAACAACGCTTCTACTTGAACAAATTCTAAGCGCTGAGGACCTAAGTGTAAAATTATTAGCTAGTAAACACTTGATTTTTTGCGATCGGATAAGCAAAGTGGCGGCAATACAGATGTTTCAGGTAGAAAAGTTACGCTTGACCTTCTTTATGCCCTATAATTTGTCTTCTACAATGCAACTAGCACGATCCTAGCCCCGGTCTACTTCCTATCGGTTGTTCCGCGAGACACTGTATAGACTGTATATCAATATTTTAGACCATGCGAAAGAAAATGACACATCAAAGGTTGCTACATACAAAACAGAATTACTCTTCAACAACTTTCTTAGTTTCGTGATTCCGTTTAGGAAAACGGTTTCTTCCAACTAAATGATTGTGTTGTTTGCAATCTTACTTACATTGCCTTTACATTGCCTTACATTATACATCCACATCCTTTGTGTTGAAAAATCATCAGTCGTGTGCAGGTAACAAATCCACTTAGGTTTTCAACCAGGAAAAATGTGTACTTGGTTGACAATCTGTAATCACTTGGTCTTTGGCGGGGGGGGGGGCTGGCTAAAAGCTGCTTGCTCCGCTTCGAAATTTATTGACGTTCACCATCGCACACATTTTATTAGCGTACCGAACATCATCAGTCAGTGTGATTGACGCCGTTATTCATTCGTGGAATCCGAGTATTTGGTGAACGGAAAACAATCATCTGTCTGAAATAAACGTGTGCATAAAAAGAAGATTCCAAAGACCATTTTCTTACAGGAAGCTGCATTTAACCGCATAATTATCACTTTTGGATGATGACAAGAATCAAACCGGGTTATAAAAATATTCACTGATAGATTAACTACTTTAATCCTTGTATCTGATTCGTTGCCATTATTCTGCACAATCTAGACGTGAAATTTGTTAATTGTTCTTGCAGACCAATACCCGTTTACTTCAAAAGTCAAACGGGTCTTTTATCGAATAATAACAGAGGAGAGAGGATAAATAAATCCTTTTTTTCCTTACGAAGTCAAACAAACCAGTTAGTTGATCCAACATTTTCCCCCATGATTCCGGGATTATCCATGTTTGTGCATACTTTGATATTGGACAAAAACCCTTGAAGCTTCAGTGATTTATCATAGACAATTCCGGACATGTTGTTATTACAGTCAGGGATGGAAATGAATATGCAACTATACAAACCTAGGAGACATACAAAGCCCCCTATTCCTGGTCGACAAACCTCACATCGGTCAACCTGTAGTTTGGAGATCAAGGTGCTCATCAATGCAGTGACTAATTCAGATTTTCTTACTCTGTGTCAGTGTTTATTATAATATTTTTACGGAGTGTTTGTCAGTCTTCTACATAAACCAAACTCAACGATAGGTTATATTGAAACCTCAAACTACTCACATCAAGAAACATTGCATATATTTTTGTAAGAATAGAAATAGTTATTAAATTAATAACCCTCGGCAATTTGGGTTGTTTTCACAAAGTTCACTGAATTAATACCTAGTGATTTTCGGATCGTTCCTACAGAATAAAATAGGAGAGAGTTCTATGGGGGGTTGTTGGAATCTGTTGGTGCAAAACAACAAAACAGCTTATGGATATAAACCGTATTCAAACACTTTATCAGTTTGCTTTTGAACCCTACAAAATGAAAGAATTGTCTGTTGCGTACCGATGAAGATTTTTAGGTTCACCGTAAAATAATAATCAACACTGAGTGCTCTTCAGAGTGGATTAATCCAGAATATTTGGTGCTACGACACTTACTTAACATAATAAACGTTCAATTCATTAGTGTTCATAAAATCTCTCATTATGTTAATTATGAACCACCATGATCAGCTGCATTCAATGACTCGGTTTTGTCAAAACCAGTTCAGTTCATACAGATGCCGCAGTCGCAAAGTTACGAATGTGTGGTTATAAGGTCCAATCGGATAACACGGAAGGATCCTCTAAATTCGTGAATGCTTGCGCGACCTATCAAAAATCATTGAAATTTCCGCCCATGTTTTCAACTGAACAAAATGAGAGCAGTGACCATTTGCTGTCAGTATTGTTCAACTCATTGAACTGAGAAAACTAATGACAAAGAATTAAGCTCAGTAAACTCACGCATGATAAAACTGGAATCGGTTGTTCACGTTCCACTGTTTTTAGTGTGATTATGTGTGATTTATCCCCTTGCCACATATTTACATGACAAAAAATGTCCTCAATAAGTTGGAATTCAAACCACGGTGACAAAGATGACGTTTAGATGCATCTGATTGAGTAGTTTGCACATATTCAAATATACAACGATTTCTGGCTGCGGGAACCAAGGTATCTCTTTTCACGTTTAGGAATTATCGATTTATTCATGCCCCAGTCTAGTAATATTTTTTTCATTTGCTGNTACACTTCTTTCTCGCTCCCTCATCGAATTGCTTGTCCATCGATTTTTAGGCAGTACTGCTGTTCAAAAGAAACGTTTCTCACTTCTTTTGCCTAATTTCATTACTCTGCCATATCGAAGAATGGCTGGGTGACTCCGAAAAGGAGGCATGAATTCGGTCATTACTGGCATGACAACAATAGAAATTGATTCCACCATAATTCTTATGCATAACAAACCCAAACAACAGTAACATCGAAATAATGATTGAGTCCGAACTTATTTTATACAATGAATGGAGCATATAACAATACAAATCATGCTTGCCAACATTCAAGCACTGGTCAAATCGATAAGGGTTCATTGCCTTGAACGTCATCTCAAATGAAGTTTTCCCAATGCAAGTCGTTGGCTCATATAATTCACTATTTTCGTTAATTTTAGCGTTCAACTTTTTCTTGTGTTTGATACTGAACAGATATGTTACCGTCCTTTGAGATCATTTCGTTTTGAGACAAGCAATTCCTGTTTCGACTACTCTAAACTAAACATCACTTCTCCGATGAAAGGTGAAACTGAAGAGAAGCATCTTATGTTATCTTGTTTGTGAATAAAAATCACTGGTTGATAAAATCACCCTATCATTATCAAAGAACCCCCATCGGATATCAAATGTTAATAAAAATCCAAATGAATGTTTTTGACGTTCCTTGTGCTGTTCAACCCAATTTTTTAATGTTATGCTGCAAATAATGAATTGCACTTTCTATTCCATGATGATTCGTTGAGTTGAGGTTACAAATCCCTGTTTCACAATAGTGGACTACTATATCTCACTAACTGTTGCTTCAAATACGTCTGTTATCCGACTAGATTAATGTTTTCAGGCATTAACCTAGCCGTAATCATCTTCAACTACATCATGTAACCCCGAACAAAGTGAAGAATGAATTTTGTTTATTTTTGAGCTTCTCCTCTCAGTTGACCGAATTCCCACAGTTCTAAGCAACACTAAAGGGCTATGGTGGCCAAGTGGTTAGGTCACCAATCTGGGTGTCCCGGGTTCAAATATCTCCAACACCGCCCGTTTTCCTTATATATGTATTTTCCTCCGGGCAGTCTTTGTGGCAGCCCCCTTCCTGAAAGTTGACTGAACATTTGAATATTCAATAAATAGGAAAAAGGAAGTAAAACACATCTGATGTCAAATGGGCCCAGTTTGAGTTGATATGCACCATTAAATCTCATAGACACAAAAGAGCAAGAAACATCAGAATTGCGATCAAAATATGATTCATTTGTTCACAATATACTTAATTGATCGTTTTGAAATTGTGTTAAATTTGGTTTCTTTCCGCGGTATGTTCAATATTTAATTCTCCAATTTAAAATTTGTTATTCGAAAGGATTTCTTTCCACTTTTTTCGCCAGAGTTAAACTGGAGACAGAGGGCTGACAAAATGGTTTGATCAGTCTCTCAGAAAGCCTTTGATGTTGACAGAAGCTTTTGATGTGCACAAACATGCAGTCACTCTAACTCCATTCCCTTTTCATTAATACATTCATTCCTTTCTGGTGCTTTGTACTTGATGTTTTACTCTAATCTCTATTTTATCAGACAACAAACACGGGTTTACACGCACTAACTCAATCGGGAAGTGTTTTGAGCACTTCCATGGTGTGCAACGAACACGAGTACGTCCATGTTCAACTTGTTCCTATACACTCAGGACGATTGATTATTCCACTCAAGCTTTTTCTATTTAGAAGCATTAAAAAAATTAATGAGATGGAAAAGTTAGATACAGTTTTCCAAGATAATAGCCAATTTTATTAAAGTTTTGCACAATAAATAGGCTTTTCATTCACCAAATTCAGTGAGTTTTCATCGAAAGGAAGTTTTGGCGTTCATATGTACCGGTCCGTGATGGCCCAAAATTGACTAAGAATCATTTCTATCAATTAGAACTCATGATTCTAAACAAGATCTGCACCATTTATCCAACGTAGAGTTGTGTTGCTAAACACATGCGGCCAAAGCGTTAACAAAATTATAATCTTAATTGTGTATTAAAATTTAATACATTTACTCTTGATGCAGTATCACGTATACAAAATATAACTTAATGCATTCTTATATCCTACTAATGACCTCGCAGTTAGCTTTTTTTTATTTGTATGAACAAAGACCACATTGAATGGAATATCACCTGGTACTTGATCGTATAACAAAGTACTCAAATTTTGACAGCAATTTCCATTTCATCAGGAACTGTTTTTTTCTATACAGGAACATCTTCACAAGTGATTTGTCTTTGTTCTCGTTTTTGCATGAATCTTTCATTTTGACACCAGAGTAAATATCGTGGGAACGCACAATTTCACCAAATTTGCTGTTTTGTTCATGCATTAGAGGAGGGATTGTAATTTTGAAACTATTAGGTCCCACAATCCATACAAACACAATAAACCACATGCTAAGGAAATACTCTAACCATCCAGCAGATTGAATAGCTGTGTTTTACAAACAAAGCCGTTGCTGTTGGCATATTTTGGAACGAAAAATATGACAACCTAATTCACTTTTTTCCTTCTGTTTACGCATCGATCTTTTATTCTAGACAGGGCACTTGTGTTATCCTACACACCAAAGATTACTGTTTCAATTAGTTGAAGAATGTTTTCGAATCTGATTTCTATTATAACGAAGTGAAAATAAAATGTTACCTTTATTTAGGTTGTTGCTTTTGTGTAATTTATACACTATTTCTGCTGATCCCTGAGCTACACGGTCGACGGTCCTCACTTTGTGTGAATGGTTTAAGCAATCAATATCAGTAATCATGGAATAATCCGTTCGATTGCTCACAGGCACCAGGAAATGTTGCTGTGTAGCTCAGGGGTGAGGGTTTGAAGTCCTAACCCGAAGGTTCGCGGTTTGAGTCCTGACAGGGACACTAAAAGTGTACAGTGATGATGAGTCCCCAACAGGACGAAACATTTATTCAGTGCTCCTTGTCGGTCATCGAAATTCTCTTCATCGTTTATAAACGCATTCAACCAGTTGGAGATTAACGAACTAGCAAGGAGTGAAACTCACACCCAAGATCATTGACAGTGCCTGGTGCCTGTGAACATGTAAATGGAGTATTCTAAATACACACCACTTCCTCTTGGTATCTGCGACTATTTTGGGGCCCGTAAAGTGCCACCTCAAATCGAACCTATCTTTTCATGGTTTGTGATGATCCTGCCAGGTCTGATGTACGTTTGTGAACCATCCAGACATCCATCCCAGTGGTTTCAACGCACATCTGAGACAAGGTAATGTAAACTTCCCACCTTGAACCTCTTTTTGTAGTGCCAATTTTTTATCTTAAGGTTTTTTCGCAAATTAAATCAGCGTCACTTAATCCAAAATCATGATCAGAGAATTGAATTAGGCGGCAGTCTACGATAGACCACATACTTTCATGTGTTGCAACCAGTCACATCACCTTAACATTACATTCAAACATTTTCTACTGTCATCATTAGACTAGACAGCCTAATCTGTTGTGATTTTCATTTGATCTATAATAATGTATAAATCACACATACACAAATGTTTCTTTCCTATCCACCCAAAACAACGTTTTAAGGCTTAAGGAAACTTAAGCCTCGTAGGGTTAGTTGTATCCACACATGTTTAGCTGACTAAAAAAGTGGGCATGTCGTCAGAGATGAATTTCTACGTATTTTGGCACCTATTCCGCCCACCGCACAACAACGGTGTATGCTAAGATTGTCGATTGGCGCTTCAAAGATACATGGTCTCTGTCCCCATTTGTGCCAAAAGAATATGAATCAAAAGTGGACAGGTCAGTTGCTCTATTTCCCATGAACTGACCCTGCCAAAGACTAACAAATTGAAGGACTCTGATGTAGTTTCGTGTACTGTTCTGAAATAATGTGATGCCTACTTGTCCTGTGAAAGAAGAGACGCAAGCACGGTGGCTAGCAAGCAGCGCTTAAACACACACACCACCATCGTAAATGACTGTGCCACATTGGTCAGCACAAACATCGTAAAAATGACGGATCTAACGTGCACCCTAGATTCATGCATCAACCGTAACACGTTTATTGTTTATCTTCAAGAATCCTGGCTTGCCATAAAGTCAAGGACTCACTAATTGAAATCAACGGTTTTAAATGCTTCCGTAATAACAGGAAGCAATGTAAGAAGAAAACAGGAGGTGCTGTAGTTTCTTAGTGGTCCTCTTCTTAGCCCACTATACGCAATGCAATTAACGTGTTCACTGAAACATCGTACAAATCTGGAGACTTGGCGGCTGTTAAGCATTACACCAACTAGATCAAAGCTAAAGTAAGACGCCTCGCTCTGTCGTACGCTTCCCAGCTTCTGCAATGTAACAACAGTAAGCGAATTCGCCAAGGTATCAAATTGCTGTGAGAGACCAAATCCAAAACTCCAGATTGTACAACGGATCTGGACAGTGTTAATGTAGCATTTATCACCCATCAAGCGATGAGATCACGCCATTTGTTCTGGACGATACCGTTCAAGTAAAGGCCGTCTCGAAAGAGGAAACTTTTGAACTCTTTTGTACCATGAAAACCACGTGCAGTGTTGGTCCCGATGGTCTTCCATCTTCGCTTCTGAGATATGGGACCCAGTCTCCCACTTTTGAACAATTCCCTGAAAATCTGCTCCATACCAGACTGTTGGAAACAAATGTTTCCATTCCCAAATCCTGTACTCCAAACGTTCTAACCAAACGCTTCCATCCTATCGTTTCAACTTATGTTGGACTCAAACTAACAGAACGTGTTGTTTTTACTCGCATCCAGTCCACATTTGATGTCTTGTATGATCCTCTTTAGTTTGATTATAAACCAAACAGAGGCATGCTAGATGCAGTTTCCTCTCTTTTACATAAAATTACCAAATCCTTGAATGACTCTGCGAAATCTGTCCGTTGTGTGTTTCTGAACTACTCATCTACTTTTGATTCTAATTCCCGTTCTCTCAAAATGTATCGAATGTCTCTTCACATTATCACAATCTTCTGTCCCAAGTGAACGGTTATTGATTGGCTGCGAACCCATATCCTGGGTAAACTGTATTTAATACCTGGGCGTTTTTATTGAAACTAATCTTCATAGGACCCCTCACAATCAACACATTATCAGTAAGCTTCGACAATTTTCTTTTCATATCCGTAAAGTTAGTCAGTTTCGTATTCACCAATTAATTATTTCCAACTTTGTGTACTAGCGTGTTTTCCCTGTTTTATTTTAATTATCACCTGTTGTTTTTCCCCACCATCCTTAGGAAAGATTTTAATTTGCTTTGAATTGGATTGCCATCATTAGCCGTGTCTCGTCAATCCCACCAAAAGATTCGGTAACTAGCCTATGCGAACGTCATTTGAATGCATGTGAAAAGTTTGCGCATACGACTCTCATCGACTGTACACATCCGCTACACGCTGATCTAAGTTCCTGTTGTTCCCATTCCTCAAGCAGATCACAATATTGTTCTGCTTCCTCTAGAATAAACATGTATCGTAACTCCACAGTACTCTTATCAGCACATATTCTGGTTAACAAAGAACAGGTTTCCACAGACTTTTTTAACAGTTTTAGGACTTAAATCTCTTTTTCATTGCTATTTTTGTTTTGTCCCTTGCTCCAAACTGTACATTTTTAACTGAATTTTGTGGGCTTCATGCTTGCAGAAGTTCTTACAATACAATACAATCTGAACTTATATTTTTGTTATCTTTCACAGAGGAAAATTCAGAATTGTCGGATGGTAGTCTTTATCCCCACAAGGGTGACGAAAACCCTTGACAAACTTTGTCTCAGTGCCTACGCCTCGGTTATGTTGAATGTTTTTGAACGGATTCCGGCTAACACTGTGCACCCAGTTTGATGTCCAAGACCCTCAACAGTTTCAGTGGGTCCACACATGAAGTATTCCACAGTTCATTCTTCGTCTAATTCCATTCCATCCTCGTTTGGTAGGAAGGGTCAGGCTTTTCGCGTTCATCCTTTTGATGAAAATGTATTCTTTCAACACTGTTAACATAAAAATATTTCTTTACACACCGATATCCGGAAAAACTTGACCTCTCACGATAAACCAATACTTGTGTGTCAAAGTATTGAAAATTGGTTCTCGTAGCTCGGGTGAACTGAATTCCATTTCGCCTGTTTGCCGAGCTTGGCAATTTGTTTGTGATGTGAAGTGACTGCCACTTCACAAGCACTGATGATGTCACCTCGGCTGGTGATGAAACGTTTGCAAACAAATTACCAAGCTCGACGAACAGGTGAAATGGAACTTGTGTGGATCATTTTTGAATCCACTTTCAATGGTACGTTTCATGTTTTGGATTCATTTTCCACTTTTTGATCGCCCAAATCTTTGGATTGCAATGCCCATCACCTACCCATCTCTTGCAGTAATCTAACCATAAATTCCAAGAAATGTTTGAGACCTTATTTACACAAAGAATTATTAAGACTCAGAACATTGTTCTTTTAAATGACCTTATATACTAACACCTAAATGTCAAATATCTTGCCTTATTCTTTCCCAACCAGCCAATCGGTTTGCTTACGTCAAAAACGTTCGGGTCTTAAGTTTCGTGCTTCAGTTTACCGTGTAACTCCATTCATCCCGTGTAACTTCTCGATTGGGGCTGCTATATATCTGATCTATCTCATGAGGTTTTCATTATTTTGCCTGATTTACTTACGAGGGACCTCAATTTATTGTCTCCACATACGACATATTATAGCTAATCCATTTTAAACCTGTAAATTACTCTGTCATACAACTTTGAAGATAGATCCGTTCCATTGTTATTGGCCTGCTAAGTACTTTTCTTCCGCAGTCTCACGTTTCCGGTATGCGCTCAATATGGTCACCCGGCAGCATCTTCTAACGAGTGAGGATTATAACGTATGTATCAGCTTTTCAAGAGGCTAATCTGCATTCGACTTTTATACCATTGTGTTTCTGTAGTTTTGTTGATGCCTCTGTTTTTGTGAACCCGCAGCAAAGTGACTCAANGAAAAACAGAGATAGTTTGATTACCTTACTTAACCGGAGACAGATAGGGAGCATAAAAACGTTTTCTTAATGTTTGCAATGTTACTATTGGAAACTATCCTATTTTTTGCCAAATCCAACATCAATATTCAATTGTTTGCCGGTTTCTTTGATTCTCCTGTTTTCTCGACACGAACAAAGAAAATGCGCGATGAGCGTTTTATCATGTCACCAGTTAATGAAGGCCATTGATTGGCAAGTTGCATAACTGTTTCTTTGTATTGATGTCTATGCCCTACAATTCAATGGACACTTATTCATTTTTTTCACAGTTAATCCCTATCAGAACAAAACATCCAAATATAATGGATTACGAAACTGAGAGATACAAAGCTGTTTTGGAACATGGAATCAGGTTAAGAGGAGAAAGAAAGTTTCTTTATCACATACAACCGGGCTTTACTTGAATTTCTAAATCATAACATTCTGCGATCCTCGGCGATTAAACATCAATGTTTCGAACTCAATAATCATTGTAAACTTTCTCTGTACAAATTATTTCGAAGTGGACCCGTATGTAAACGATCACTACGATCGTATTAGTGTCACTGGGTGTGATTGTCAGGGCTTGGAACAGCAAAATCATTTTTTACTTATAAAGAGTAAGCGTTCACGCACCATCTGCATTTGTTTGTAAATAATTGGTAATCCGTTACCGCTGAGGTTTACTGAACTGTCAGACTATGGTCATTGGAAATTTTTGCAGCATCTCGTTACTTCTAAATGCATATAATTTAGTTGTTTTTGATGTTGTCTATGAGCGCAAATCAGGATGGAAGGATGTTTTAGAAACAAAGTGGGGTCTTTGCTAGAATTCACATTTTTTGGGCGGATTACCAGACGTTGGCTGTTGCTAGATTATTTGCAGTATCCTGTGTGCCGAAATGCTTACCATGCCGCCCAAAATATCCAGGTGATTAGGACTAACATCACAGGGCTCTTCGCTGGGAAACAAAACATACAAATTAAAAGGTAGAAAGCAATATACAGCCATTTCAACCGACAATGTAAAACCACTGAACCTGAGACTTCACAGGTAGAATACCAGCACAGTGTCCTTTACAAAACGGGCCACCTGGTCAAGCTGTTTCTTTCTATCCTTACACGAAATAGCACAAATCATCTTTGCATTATCCTTTGTGGTTCCTCAAAAGGTTCGCGTAAATTATGGGAATTAATAAGATAGAAAAAGACGTTCAGTGATTCCTATCTTTGCCTTCCCCGTCTCCATTCCCGTGTTCACGTCGGCATTCAACGTGTAAATCAGTTACATCCCACACTATATATTTATCAAACTAATGCGCATTTACGGGCACACGCACCTAATACTCGTTTACATGTATTCCTCAAGTAATGACCGTATTGCCAGTGTATATATATATATACGTGAGCAATGTGAGCACTGAATCGGAGTGGAAACATTGGTCGGCAAAGGGTAAATATAAGTTCAACAACTAAAATCTCTTAGGAGAAGTGTGGTCAAAATACACTGTTCTGATGGTTGGCCATTTCCTACTCTGGAAACGAACTAAGAATTGGGGTGCGTTTTAGAAACTAAAGGTTTTCCAAAAAGCTCTCTAAATGAGCAACAAGAACGACAGTCTGACTGATGTTGACCACGTACTGTAAACTTCCTGAAGCAAAGCGCTTTTTGCACTCCTTGATAGATGTGCTCAATCTATTATGAATGTTTCGTTACATGGTTGTAACTATTTCGCTGTTAAAACACGCTCCTTGCAATGTTCAGCTAGGGAAAAAGGACCGTCATTATTCAAAAATTATGCTTGAAGGCAACAGTAATTGTTTTACTGCTTTGCAATTCCATAATAAAAAATTTAACTCCTTCGAGGGAGGTAATTAAAAAAAAGCTGGATATGACCGATTCAATAATTTAATTTACTCATTAAATGGAATTATACATAGGGTAGAAAGCAGAAAAATGCTTTTTTAGTAAACCGAATAAATGTAAATCAGTGGTAAGAGAAGAAGAATTATCAAACAAACATAGCTTTAACATAATATAATGCATAAATAGAAATTGTTGATCAATGGAATAAGTCAATTTTGCATCATTGCACACGTTGCCATTCACATTTGTACACAGTCCAGCTACCGTTCCCGATTCGTTATCAGGAAATTCTTTCTTTTCCGTATTCATTGTACCAGATGTTGTCGAAGGAGTATAAATGTACAAAAATGGTTGGGAGTTCGATTAATTTAGTTTGCGTATATTCAATGCTTGCAGTCAACGTGTATTTCTAGAAATCCTCGGCTAAGATTTCCATTTATCCAAAACTCAAGAGTAAATAAACGTACTCTTTTCGAAAACATGGTTTTTTTAATTTACACTAGGACCCTATTATGAACGGCAACTGTTGCGGAAAATGTTGAAAACGGATTTTTCTGAGCCTCACTTGAACGTCTGCGGAACAGTTTTCCATCAAAATTGCCTTCTCATTTCTCATTATGCGTGCATCATTCCTATATGCGAAATAAATCGTGTTACAGATGAAAGATTTTGTGAATCGAAAGCAAGCAGCGTTGCTTGGAGTGCCAGTCATCTGTCAATCATACAATCACTGTGGTTGCGGTGGTTGTATGATTGACAGATGACGTCAACCCACACAAGTGCCGCTTGGTAAACTGCTTTCGGTCGCACTTCTCCAAGCAAACTGGCCGTACCTATAATTCTGAGTAACAATAGTCGTTCTCTGTTTGGCAAGTTATTGGATTTATCCTACCTGCGCAAACAAAAGGGTTTCATACTTCGTGTGTCTTCTGTCTTCAGGAGTCAGAAAACATGTGGATTATTCAATTTTTCAGCTGCACAGTTTAGTTTGCTTCAAATAGCGTGAACAACAATGCAAGAGGAAACTGGGAGGTGCTGTGATTAAGTACATCAGCTTCAAAAGGTGTGGTAATTCCGAAGTTCTTTTTCAGGTTTCGTAAAATGGCACTGATTACTTCACTGTCATCCATTACTTAGATTTTCCCTCATCGTTTTGTCACCATCACCAATTTATACATCACTTACTACTGTAGGCTATCGGATACCGGCACGTTTTATGATCATTTTCCAACGTTATTGTCTCATCACTTCTCTCACTTCTGTTGGTTTAAAACTGATGGAGAGGTCAGTTATACATCTTCTTCATTAATCTGTCACCACTCTCGATCGCATTTGTCCATTTGTGTACAAGAAGAGCCGATATATACAGAGTGCTATTTCTCCATTGGTCCACTTCGTTTCTCACTATCTAAAAGACAAAGCCCAGAGTGTGTAATGTGCTTTTCTTGATTCTTCTCCGGCTTTTGATTGTACTCCCTCCTTCTTGTATGCTGTTGTTGTTTGTTAAATTAAGAAGACAGTCAACGGCGTCACTCAACCGTTAGAATGTCCCTAAAGGTGCCATTCTATTAATCTATCTTCTGGAGGCTTGTATCAATGGCTTACATTTGATTCCCCCTCCCCATGTGGGACATTTTAACTATACTGATGATAGCCATTTATTTTAACATATCTAATCAATCTGTGCTGTCCGCGTACAACGCGAAACTTCCCTTACCCCGTTACTTATTCCACTTTGCCCGCTCTGAATCTTAATCCTGAAAAGTGCCTTGAGTTTCTTTTACATTGAACCGTTTCTCCTCTACCCAGACAGGATACGAATTTAGTAAAACTCGATTAGCAGTGTTAGTTATGTGAAGTTCGTCGGTGTCACTTCGCTGGTCTATGCATATTCAAACTGTCGCTTTCAAGCTGAAAAGTTTCTCCTACCAGATAAAAAGATTACTGATGATACAGTAGTTATTTCACATATATATTTTACCAGCATTGCAATCAGGGTTTCTTTTTATCTGAAATCATGTGTATATCTTTGTAAAGCTTCAACAAGCATACTATTCTGATTGAACAAATCATGCCATTTGTTATCAACTGTAGTTTAGTTTTTCTTTATCTGTGCAATTATGAAGTGCCATCTGTTCCAGACTGATCTTAACAATCCCAAAACGCATCAGTTAGCCGTTTGTGCATGGGTTACGAAATACTGTGACCAGGGCACCCAGGATACTTGATATTCTCAGCCAACGCCCACATTTATGGAATATTGGGGTTTGACGAAAGCAGATAGATATAGACGGATTATGGATTACTAGTGCCAAAATGCAAAGTTGGAAATGCAAAGCCGTACAACAACAGGGTTTTTATGTAATCAGAACAGAATTCGATCAATGAATACCACAGAGCGGAACATCAAAAACTCACAAAAGATCATTCGAAACATTCGATGAAAGAGGTATTGACCGAAAAATTCCTTCTATTAGATTCATTCTCCAAACCTATATGAATTACTTGCATTTTGCTTTCATCACTGTAATTCGGAATTAATCGGAGCATACTATGTAATTTATTTAGGAAGGAATTTATCACATACGTTGTGTGAGGTACAGTTAATTCACCATGCAGCTTTACAATTTAAAATCGACTTCATACAGCGCTTTCTCTGGTCTTTCACTTTGAATCTGTGACATTCCAGTTTCATATCGCAGTTGCAACGAAAGAAAACAGATAGTCTTATTTTTTACCCGCTCTACTAAGCTAATTCAACTGGATCAGTGAAATCAGGTACTGAAATCTCTGTTGCTCTTGAGTGACGGCGTGTACCATCAGCTCTCACCGACAATCCCATAGCGCGGAGTTTTCCGCAGGTATAATGCCACTCGTTCTTTTCACATGTGATGTAAACAGATCCATTGTTTTCACTAAAATGGATATAAACTATATCATGACTTCTATCGCAAATGGAGCAAATCTAACTGGTGTGTTAACATGTGCATTAAAAATCATCTTTATGAACTAAAGTGACGTAAAAGTATACAGAAGCGTTGATTTGCGAAAACTGCTTCTGAAAACTCTAACCAGAGTAGTGATCTCTTGTGACCACACACGTTTGCATATATCTTTCGATTTGCATCTAAGTAAATGTCCTGAATGTAAGTTGAGCCTATAATCACTAAACGAAGTGTCATTACTGAATGTCAGCAAAAGAATATGGCATAGCGTGTACCTAATTTGGGTTAGAATTCACAGATAAGAGTCACAAGGTCCAGCATGATGGGAGAATAGGAAATGTAGTCAGAAGTTGGCACCTAGGTTTGCGTTCTTCAAAGACCAGTTGTGACTTTTACCATCTTGGCATCCCATCTCGCTCCCAGTTGTGGATTCTCTCTGGATTTTCTCATAAGTGTCACAATGCACAATGAACTTTAGAAGCTTAAAAGTCATGCAATTTGGAACAAATAAAACAATTAGGAGAAAAATTAGGTTTCTGAAAATGGTGGTTCACATTTACAATGGTTATTACTATGACAATTTTCACTTTTAACATACGGAATAACCGAACTTTTCAAGATCAAAGACACCATGTGTGCCTTTATTAGGTTGCGGGGCATTCATTCAATCCCAAGAGTACTGCGTTTTGAGACTTAAGGACTTCCAAAAATATGGGTATCTCTTGTGATAGCTACTTCATCGAGTAAACACTCCACTAAATAATATCTATTGAAACGAATGTGTATTGTTTTAGAAAGAGAGTAATTTAAAATATTTTTATCTTCTTTGAGTCTAAGAGTTTTTTCAGGTATGATGATACAGTGGCTCATCCACCTCTACCCATTATATTCAACGAATATTTATGAAAAACCTTGAATACTAAACAACCAACCCCATAATTAAAACATCAATAATTTGATAGATTCGAGTTGAGATGTTCGGAATGGAATTAGAAAGAACTTTGTGAAACACCCCATGAGTTATTAATATTATTATTATTCTACATATCAATATAATAATAATATCAGTATAGTACTAATAAATACGCAACTCACCGCAAAATCCCGCCGATTTGTCGCGACCAACGGAACAACCACATCGAGATTTTATACGAGAACATTACTCGCTGACCGGACGGATCAATTCAAAGAACATGTGATCTGGGCAGTGTTTGGTTTTTGCGGTCTTTTTCCGCATGCGATGTAGAGTTGGTTTCGTTCGCACACTGTTTCATCGATCGCGTGAATTTGCCCACTGAGGATCCCTTAAACGATGAAAAAGATCTACGAAAAAAGTACTTAACGCAAACAAATATCTAGCTTCATTCAGCGCCAACACCAAAAGTAGAAAACCCAATAACTTCTTCTCTATATCAAAGCATTTTTTAAAGTTTTTGTACCTGGAAACTGGTCAATTGGGCGGTTGAACTCTGCCATCAAGCCCGTGCATTGCACAGATGTCTTCGGTACCACCTGGCGAGATCAATCTGCATTTACCAACTCAAGTGTGGTCGCTCTGGCATCTATATGGGCACAATAGAGAGACAGTTATGTCGTCAAATGGCCAAACACATCACGGTATGGACGACAAGTTCGAAATCGTTCTGTCATTGACTGGGCAGTAAAGACTCAGATCTCCGATTACACAGCATCTATTTGGACGGAAACAATGTCGCTTCAGCTCACACAAGTTATGAGAAAACACTTGTGTCACTACTTCAACCTCTTCACTGGTGTTCCAGTGACAACCAGAAAAATTCAGTTAGATATCAAACAAAGTTGGAATAGATGTAAATACATCTTGCACTGCACAAGAAAGTCAAAAAACAATGGTTTGCTATTAGACATGCCATACACTTTACAAAGAAATTTAAATCTAACCCTTGGGTCCCTGGTAAGAAAATGTATTGGGTTGTGGCAAATCTCACAAAATATTCGCAATAGATTTGAGGACAAGCTACCTAATGCTTACCAGTTCCTCCTCAGCGGAAAAAGCAGCTGCACCTGTGAATCGCGTGCAGCATCGTTGTCGGAGCATATTTTTGATAACATGTTCACCACTACACACGCCTGTTTAAATAAATTTTCTACACGCACACACGCCTCACATTCAACTTAAAGACCGTCTGACTTCCTGGAAATCGTAATGTCACATGAAGCTCACTTTTTTATTACACAACATCACTTATAGTCAAATGGATACTCCTCAAAGGGAGATTTGGGGATCATTCATGTAAGATTCATCTCATTGGTTGTTTAGGAAGTGTGAAAAATTGTAAGTTGAGGGAAAATGCAGGAGTTGGGAGGGTGTTCCACAACTTAGTAGTTTGGAGAAAAAATAAGATTGAATTAGAGAAGGACACCATTTATTACCGAAATCCGATAAAATGACCAGATGTTGATGTACGGGATGAACGGGAAAAATCGCAAGACAGTGAGTTGCCTAAGCAAGCTCCAAAGAACAAAAGAAAGCAAAGTAGTAACGGTAGATGAGGGGCAGTGAAGCAACCGCCCGGCGACGGGATGATGACAGCAGATTACAATTTAGCGAAGCATCATCAGTCAGCCAGATGACCTTTCGCCTGCCACTATCAAGAATGAGAAGAGAATAAGATGAAGCTCCACCCTACATATAAGTGCACTATTCACGAGCATAGTGCATTGAGCTTTGCATAGTGGGAGGAGATTGGCTGAAATAACTAAGTGTCTGACACGGAATAAAAGCCAACCTTACCAGCGGCACGAAAAGCTAGCTGAAATATAAAAGGTGCCAGTATAAGGAATAAGGAATAAGTTATAGGCAGTCTAAAAAAAGAAAAACAATCATTGGGGCGCATCCGATTGGAATCCAAAGATGACGGGAAGAATAATTCATAGTATTTCAGAGAAATCGAATGAAGTGAAATTTAGGGAGCACTGAATGCAACGTGCTTATGGCAACCCCCCAAAGGAGATGCGTTTGAAATCAGAGTTCAATCCAGTCCACTACACTTTGGGCATGGTGCGTAGTACAGTCGGAGAGGAAACAGTGGATCCTGGCACCAACACCAAAATCATGGATGGAGTTGACACTTTTGTGAAAGAGATCGTCGACTGATAAAAGAAAGAGGGTGGACGCAAGTGCTGAACCTTGGGGAACGCCAGTATTCATAATAAGCGGCTGAGATAGAAACCAATTCTTTTAAATGTAAGTTTCATTCAACACAGTCTGTCATTAATGAACAAAGCGTAATATATTGTTTTTCCTTACCCCCAAAACCAATCAAAAACCGTATGAATTTTGCATGGATATCTCACAGTCCATTCCATGCTAGGACCCCGTTCTCCGGGAAGTTAACCGGTTTGTATAACCGAATGTACCGTTCATATTTGGTGTACCATTGTTGAAGATGTGCTCAATGTACACCAACATGGTAAAGGACAAAGAAATACGGTTACAAACAACAGTCATTAAATCTTTGAAACGCACGCACTGAATGACTCGTAGCAAGTTTTGATCGATTGGTCAAAATGAAAAGCTCTTCAAGAATAGTTCCGGGAAAATGCTCTGTGTCCTTACACTTTTATCAACAAAACAGATTATCTGGATAAACTGGTTTCAATTTATCGTTTTAATGAGCAACATTCACCTGGAGACGACATGAAACATGGAATGTCCTCAAAGTCGCTGTTCTGAGCTTGTACAACACAACTAGTGAATAACTTAGAGGTCAACTTTTTTCAGCCTACCTCTGCATCAATCGCTAACTAGTGACGAGATACGTAATGCATCAGTCCCTTGAAATGCTTATCATTACTGGATTATTTTAAAATAAAATCCTGTTTTTCATAATTTTTATTGTCACCAAGCCTCAAACAATGTGATATCACACAGGTTAAAAATAACTGGCAGCATCACTAAACTAGCCTATTGCTAAGGTTTCCTTTCAATCGAAAATTCATTGATGATATTGGTACGTGATAGTCATTCCAATCCATGTGTGCTATTAAATTCTCCTAACTAAGTTAATAATCGAGAAAAAATCATTTATTGTTCGTCACGCAAGCGATGAATGTTTGTCCTTAGTTTCGCAACATCGCCTGACTGTATGATGTTTTTTGAACACGTACTTCCAGCTGTTTGTTGATAAATATCGAATAAGGACTGGTTTACCATCCTCTATTCTAATCGATTAGTCATCAAACGACTGTCAGTGAAGATAGTGACCTACATTCTGTATGTTCCTTACTGCGCAATGGCTAAATCCAAATAGACTGTAATTTGGCAAACAATTTTGAAAGAGAATCAGAAGTGACTTCATCACAAACTTTACCGAATTTTTGGTTTTTAAAAGAAGAGTTTGACACAGGACAAAACTTTGCTTATAAAATGTATGTATGTACTTTGTTCAATAGTTCTATCATCTGATTAAACATTCAGTAAACTGAAGTAGTTCATTTTCAGTACCACGTGCCAGACCTTCATAGACATTAATCATTATTTAACGAAGTTATAAACATTTAGTACCATGAGTAAACTTGAAAGTAAGAGCTGATAAATCGACAAAATTAGAAGCTTACGTACAAAAAATCTACGATGTGATACACGAAATGAAACCGACATCTTTTGAATAAATTAATTGATTTTCTCAGTTATTTAAGAGGTTTTTTTGTTGGTGTTATTTCAAAAGCCGCCATGTTCGATGGGACTGGGAACCCTTCATAAGCACCACTCATTCTGCTCTACAGTGTTGAGCACATCACGTTTGGTCCTGAATCAATCTAAATGCTCTATTGCGAAGTGAAGTGATCGACAAGTCGAATTTTACCTAAAGAATTTTAGCATCGGTTTTTGTGTTGATGACGACTTTTTGCTCACTCAATGTTTGCCAAGACCCTCATATTGAAGAATGTTTTATTCGCATATAGATAAGTGCATCAAAACCAGTAAACCTTGTAATCTAAAGGTATACGGTACACTGAACAACCTATCTGCACTCAACAATACTTGCTTAAATATTGAGGTTGTAAGTTGGGGCCTGTTTAATCGGAAAGTTATTCAGTTTGGACGTTCGTGGGGGAAAAGAGTATTGAAAACGTGACAAACGACAACAGTCATCTGGATGGGGACTGATGAAGATAAGGAGCAACTGTCGAGCAAAGACAAATTAGTAGCCCTAAACTAGGGATAAAAAAGCCGATGTTCGTCAATCATTGGCTGCAAATCACATGCCAAGTAGGGTCGCCACTGAGGGAAAGGGCCTCACGTTGAACAAATTCAGCAATAGATGGAGAGGTAGACAAAGCTCAGCCTCACTCCTGACTGCGATAACCATGAGTAGAGCAAATGGAACACGATTAACCGTTTCTATGCTAGTATTCCCTTTTTCTGGATCTTTTTTATCATTATTCTCTTCTCCGCGTTTTACTTATATCCAAATGACTTTGGAACTGATTCAACAATCCAGTTTATTCTACCTCAATCCACGTAATTATGTAAATGTCCACATATGGTGTTCTTTTTATGACGTTCCGACCTACTTAATATGAGTAGACACTTGATTGAGGGCCGATTTCAATTACACTCATGTTCTGTTACTTCTTTTATCCAGATAGATCAAAGCGAAAGGATGTTTCCGATATCACAGTTAAATCAGTACACATATCTGCCACACGCGGTAGAAAGGCTTGAATATGTCTAGTGGCATCACATGGTCTTCTCTGGGATTATCAAGTAGGGGGATATATAAGATTCATGAGGACACCAGATTTATACAAATACAATGTAAGATGAGAAGTATTGAACAGTTGAAGGTGCGCGGTTTACGCAGTAAGAAACGTTCGGTCTCGCACAAAAGAACCTTACATAGTAAGTGAACTAAATTGAAATTCTATAAAATACCCAGGGGTTCAGTTCAAGGCATGATCGAGTGTGCTTTGTGATTGAGTAGAGCAGAGCGGTAGAGACGTTTATAACCATGACTTCCGGCGATAAAACAATTTTTGTACATGTAAAGCAATACAACAACTTTTCGCAGTATATGTTGGATGGAAATCTAGATAGAAGAAAATTACAATGTGAATTTACGTCTCATAAAAATGGATTCATTCTTAAGTGTTCTAACAAATATTGTCTTCAAAAAGGTTCAACGATCTTGCTTTTGAAAAGCGAAACGATGCGTTTTGATCGGATTTGAACAGAGAACAACACAATAAGCAGATCTACAGTAAAATCGATAAGCTTCTATTGCTGATAATGATTATTATAAAACGACCTTGATGAAATATTTCGAAATTTTCGGTACAATTTGTGAGGAACGGAACCCAGGTAATATAAAATAAATACAGATTGTCAAGTATTAATTTTCATGCACTTGGCAACCTGTCATTCTGTATGGGATTGAGTGGTGTTTGTATCTCACTGCTCTTCGATTGGTTGCGCTACGCTACTTCCCTCTCGGACGTATTTTATTTTTCGTGAATTCTACATAAGGGACCGATAGAAAGATCCATTCACTATCTTACTTAATGAGGTTGAAGCATGATTTGCACAATACTGTCTTTTACGTCATCCTTGGCTCATTTTCGGATTCCTACTCCTATGAAGAAACGCAAGCGCGGCGGCTGGCATGCAGCACTTAGTCGCACACCCCTATGGAAATTGACTGTGCTCTCATTGATCAGCATGAACATCAGGCCGCTTTGCGTAAAGATGGTGGATCTGAAGTGTACCCTCGATTCACGCATTCACCACAACACGTGCCTTGTTTGTTTTCAAAAATCCTGACTTGACCAGTGTCGACGACTCATTAGTTAGAACCGATCGTTTCAAAAGCTTCCGTAAGAAGAGAAAGCACCGTAAGAGAAAAAACAAGAGGTGGAGTGATCACGTACACAAACTCAACTTGGAGCTGCAAGTCTGAAGTTCTTTTGATTATTCCGCCGATGGCATCGACTGCTGAGCTATTCAATGTTCCCGGAAAGCACCAGTCGCACACATTGAATGAAAACGCAGTTGAGCGAACAAGCTTATATTCGGTGACTCATCAACTGGCTAGGTTTATTTAATTGTAATCAAATGTTCCCCTAGCTTTTGCCATATACAAGGACAAGCGTTATCAATTTATACATAGATACCTTTCGTACCCAGCCCCACATTTTTTGCTTCTTTGACACATTTATACTGTCGTCCGTTCCCTTGATAATCTCCACATTATTGTTCTTGAATTTAACCACGCATCCACTTAACTCATAACCTTCTTTAGCTTAACTGCAATGCTTATCCCCCACGAAAGGTGATTCATTTTTAGACAAGGTAATTACTAATCACTCTGAATATTTTGCCCCAAAACTCACAGCACCTGTTTCCACTAGTGATCACGCCTTCATTATCACAAGACCCGTAGTGCACTCCTGTTCAATTCCAAGTACACTCACAAGAACCAACCAAACCACTATTCCTATACGTAATCTATACCCAAGAAACACTCTAATTTTTAAGCGTTCCATGGGTGTAAATTCTTCGTGGTCCTCTTCTTAGCCCACTATACGCAATGCAATTAACGTGTTCACTGAAACATCGTACAAATCTGGAGACTTGGCGGCTGTTAAGCATTACACCAACTAGATCAAAGCTAAAGTAAGACGCCTCGCTCTGTCGTACGCTTCCCAGCTTCTGCAATGTAACAACAGTAAGCGAATTCGCCAAGGTATCAAATTGCTGTGAGAGACCAAATCCAAAACTCCAGATTGTACAACGGATCTGGACAGTGTTAATGTAGCATTTATCACCCATCAAGCGATGAGATCACGCCATTTGTTCTGGACGATACCGTTCAAGTAAAGGCCGTCTCGAAAGAGGAAACTTTTGAACTCTTTTGTACCATGAAAACCACGTGCAGTGTTGGTCCCGATGGTCTTCCATCTTCGCTTCTGAGATATGGGACCCAGTCTCCCACTTTTGAACAATTCCCTGAAAATCTGCTCCATACCAGACTGTTGGAAACAAATGTTTCCATTCCCAAATCCTGTACTCCAAACGTTCTAACCAAACGCTTCCATCCTATCGTTTCAACTTATGTTGGACTCAAACTAACAGAACGTGTTGTTTTTACTCGCATCCAGTCCACATTTGATGTCTTGTATGATCCTCTTTAGTTTGATTATAAACCAAACAGAGGCATGCTAGATGCAGTTTCCTCTCTTTTACATAAAATTACCAAATCCTTGAATGACTCTGCGAAATCTGTCCGTTGTGTGTTTCTGAACTACTCATCTACTTTTGATTCTAATTCCCGTTCTCTTCTTCTTTATAAATTGGAGACCTTTGGTTGCCTTAGTTAAAAGCTTGGCTTGCCGATTACTTCTCCGGAAGAACTCAGTGTACCAGGTTAGGTCGAAAGAAATCCAAATCATAGATGAACAATTCTGAGGTACTCCGAGGTGCAGTGATTTGTCTGCTAGCGACCCTGCTTTTCTCATCAAATGGGTTGACGATGTAGTTTTATGTCAGGCTATCTCCGATTCTTCTGATCTTTCAAACATTTCTGATAAATTGGAAAATTTTTAACAAATTTCCGCCACACGGGCTTCTCTCGCAATCGTTCCAAATGTTCCGGATATCCCCTACATTACCATGCTCTTTTTTCCCCTCTGAACCGGTATCGGCTGACTCTGAACCAGTATCTCGGGTGTGCTGTATTAAATACCTGGGGTTTTTATTGAAACTAATCTTCACTGGACCTCTCACGTTCAGCATATCGTCTGTAGGCTTCGACGACTTTCTTTGTATATCCGTAAATTCTGTCAGTGTCGGATTAACCAATCGATTATCTCCAAATTCGTGTATCCGTGTGTTTCCCCCTTTACTTTATAGCTCACCTGTTATTTTCCCCAGTCTCTTCAAGAAAGGTTTCAACTGATAATACGTGGACTGTTGATAACGTGCCGAGTCTCTGTCGTTGCATCGGGGTGCATAAGGTGCAGTAACGAGCCCAATAGCGCTTGTGTCAACTAACTTAAGTTCTCCTGTGGATAGGTTATCTGTATTCCGTTCTGTCTGTCGAGTGCTTCCCCACCCCTTCACAGCGCTTCGGTTCCTCTACGAATAATTTCGGAGGCGATGACCATTCACTTATACACATCTGGTCTATATTTGCAGGCATTTTTTCTGGCACACTGTAAACGCCTCGGCATTAAACCGATCACTCGAACGGTATCTCTCGCCGAATAATCAATGTGATGTAAATGACCTGGGCACAGTACTCGCAGTATCCACAACCATTTCTGCATTACCACTTTTGATTAGACACTTTTGAAATTTGACTACATGAAGGAGGAACCTCAGAACTTACTTAACCCCTTGTGACGTGTATACGCTTAAGAATATATCGTTGAAGACAATTGTTCACCTTCCCGACTATGTTCTCATAAAAGGTTTTACTTGTTGCATTTTGGTGCACCTGTTTTTGTGTGAATGAAATTAGCATTTATGCTGTTCTACCGCCTAATGGGATAAAAGATATGAATCACGAGTGACACCATGCGCCACATTGACCTGATAATTCAGGTCGTAAAAGCTTTATCTTAATAACACCAACGTTCACTTCAGTCATCACCGTTCCCATGCCCCAAGTGAACACAAACAAATTCCCTTTGAACCATCACATGATTTGTAGGACGCAGACCAGATAACGTTCGGGACTAAATCATCCTAATTCATTTGGTCGTGGGACAACATCATGCCTGATTCCACTTCACAAACAAACGCGTCCATATTCGCGCACACCGATGAGATAGCCATGACTATTCTCTACCTCATCAATCTTATCGGCATGATTGAAAACTTCGAAACATGCGAACGCCGTCACCAGTTTGCCCAATTTAAAATGCAGTGCTTTTTGAGTAATGAACGAACTGCCAGCATCCAGTGAGACCCACACTGAAACAATGACTATATACAGACTCAGGTGTCTGGGAATTGCAGTAGATTATACAAGAATAATTGTTTAGCACAACGTAATCCATATGTGGTTTTGGACTGAATTGCAAAACACGATTGGATGGTTTCGATCGATCGCTGCACAATCTCTTTATTTTAACTTTAGCCCTGATATCATCATGGGAGTTTAAGCACAATAATCTGATCTTACTCTAGGTGAGGTCGGTGGTTCACGAATTTTTACCCCTGCCAAAAATTTTCTAAACCCTGCCGACATTGGTATGAATCCAACTTGATACTCTAAATTGGTATAAATTGTCTGAGATTCGCAGAAATCTGTCCCTTTAAAAACAATCGTCTAGTGTATTCCAGGAAGCATTAAATATGATAAATTTGATGGTGGTTGACAATCTAACAAAGGTCGACTTCTAACAATGACCTTGCTTTCAACATAAAATTTCAAAATCTTGATTCAGGAACCGCTCTTCTTTGTTAAATGTTTGAGTAGAACTCAACTTACACGAAGTCTATGGGTTAACATTTTTCGAACCGTAACTTTTGACGAAATTTGATTGTTGTTATTACTACGAATAAAACTAAATCAAGGTATTGATGGCAAACTTCCAAGCCTCCAAGGGAGGAGCTTTCTCCAAGTTGCAGTCGAATATAAAATGTTTACAAGACTATAATGTGTTTGTGGTTAACTCATCAATAGTAGCGACTAAGAAAAGCTGAAGTCATGAACAAGACATCCAATTTTTCACGGAGAGATTCATTTCTTTTATGCATCTTCCAGTGGTTTACATGGTACTATAATGCGACACGTGATGAAGAATTTGTTTGACTTAATCAGTACCAGGACAGGTTTTATTCAAACATCTATCAAATATTCTCATATTGATTAAATTTTTGGTGATTTTAATCAACGAGCAACATTTCTACGCTCATTGAGCATCTATGGGAACGAAAATATTTAATACTGTATCATTGTTATCACGCGCTGTCGAGTCCAATTAACAGCTGCACAATTTAAACGTTTCCATTCTCTTTCTGCTTTCTACGGGGGAAAATCAAACAGAAAACATTATTAACATCATTTATCTTTTAAGATAACTATTGTGTTATTAGTAGACAGACAGATTTCTGTTTTATGCATCACATATTTCAATACTCATTCGATAAAGGTGAGTTGTTTCCAATGTATGGCAGAAATGTGATATTCTGATCAAATTCGTCTCAGATTTTGTGTTGAATGCAAAGTTTGGTCGTTCCTCCCTATTCTTTTCTTTTCTGAAGAACTCTAAATTAAAAGCAATGATACAAGCTGTGGCAGGCGGTCATAATTACCATGATTCATTGGTAATAATTTGAATAGGTCTTAAATATTTGTGCGAAGATAAACTACATTGGAGTTATAAAACTAAACGTATACTTTTTACTCTTTAATTTAACTCAATCATTTAATGTTTTTATTTCCCACAATAAAATTTTTTTGGTTTATCAGCGGGTTATTTTGTTAGTTATTAAAAAGCATGGATGTAAAGCCGGATTTTTATGTAACTTGGTAAGTTTGGAGCTGTCACAACGGCTAATCCGTTCACGGGTGTTCAGAGAGAACTGATTTACGGTGCTTTCCTGGCTCAGTTCATGCTAAAGCGCAACCGTTAACGTCGTTTGTGTTCACCTGATCCCTCTACCAAAATATGCAATTGTTCTCGTTCTCTCTATCCAAATCTTTACGAAAGTGTGCAAATTGTAGCCAAATAAGTAAAATCTGTGTACCGTGCACACCATATAAACTTGCTTTTCTCTCTAAATTTTGTTTCATGAAAAGCTGAAATCGCCTTTTTATTTCATCCGTGTTCACTAGTGAACTAGTGCTTCGAGGTATGTTGTTGAGTGCCCCAACTGGACCGCACCGGACAACGGAGCATCNCGATCATTCAAGCATAAAACCGCTGCCTTGAGGATAAGATTTACCAATGACTACAGAATAATGGTGTTTTATAATCTTATTAAGTTCATTTTTCTTGAATAAAATAGTACTAAAAACTTCTCTCCACTTTTCATCACGTGATTCTCATGCAATTGCGTGACTGTAGCTTATCAATGGGTTAATGAATTTCAATATGTTTTTTTAAGCTACCGGCAGTTCACGTGTTCCCTTTCACCTGGATTGTTCTCAGAAGCCACAGTAAATTAAATTCGCAAACATCTCCAAAAAGGCTAACAATTCAACTGATTGTAAACCGGTTTCTTACCCTTCCCACAAATTGACATGATCACTGATTCTCGTCAACTTACACTTTCATGTGTATTATTTCTCATCCGTCCAATAACTGATTTCTCATATCGATAATTTCCACTTCTTTTGTAATTCACAATCGTACCATCAATACTTTTTACTCTTTTTACTATCTTACCTCTTATCGGTAATCAAAAATCGCAAAATATCAACAGTAGAAGAAAATAGCAGTGGTGAAAAAGCTTCGTCATAGTGTTTCATCTGCAGACTAATGCATCACAATTCATGTCAGAATGTTTAATGGGATGAGAGAAACCATGATACGATGGGAAGAATAATAATCAACATTTCAGTTCCATGACCGGATGTTGCTCACGTTTCGATCGTCACACATACATATTGGTCTGGGTTAACAGGGGCGAATGGATGGGGGAAACTGTCATGTGTGCTGTTGATCATGAAAAACTACTGGGATGACCATCCGATCCTCTATGGCCAACACCACACACGACACAGTCACCCCTCCCCTCTCTCCCACTCGCCCCTGATTACCTTAACCAATGTGTGATGATCAAAATGCGAGCAATATCCGGTCATGGAAGCGAATGTTGATTATTATTCCCATTTTGTCGTGATTTCTCCCATCCCACTAAACATTTTTATCTGAATTGTGATGCATAGATCTGTAAATGAATCATATCGATCGAGCATCTTGGATATTGTGTTTTTCGTACGATGCGTAATGTTGGTATCTTTAGACAATTTGAAATATCAATCGAAATCATCTCAAATTGACATAAATTTACGTGAATTTGTCAAATCTGTTGCGATCATTCAGAATAAACTGTCCTACATACGGGAATGCGCAGTCTCTGCTTAGTACTCTTCTGCCTGCCAGAACATTTTAACAGAACGAATCTCTGTATCCTAATCGAAGTAAACTTTAGAGATCATCAGAATCTGCACTAGCACGGTAAATCTGGTTAAGCCGCCGTTTAGTTGCCATACGATCACCACGGATTCCATGCAAAGTTTGTCATGAGTAAATCTTCATCTCATCCAATCACATAGGCTCCTTAGATAATCGGTCAGAGGAAAGTTGTACGAGAAGCATCATTAACGTATAATGTTTGTTCATGGGTGCCAGAAATACTGTTTTATGGCTTGACTACATGGAGGATTCATTTTAAAAGAGTTTTCTATTGGACCGAGATTGCATTATTTCTACTCAACGACTTTCTCCAACGTGATAGATATCTACTCTAAAATAACGACCAAATTGCATGTACCTTTCCCCAGTCATCCTTCGTAATCTCTTGATTTGTCATCTCTTCCCCTTTCTTACTGGACGTGAAATGCCTGAGTTGACCCAGTGGGTCTATCCACGGTCCCACTGTGTTCCCTCACCAATGACCCGTATCACCTTCGTCCTTATTTGCTCACACCCACCACTCCGCACTCCAATTACTCGTAACCCGTTCGGCATCCACCGATCCACCGATCGACACACACATGCACGCCCACACAAGATCACGTCATGTGATTTTGACTCCGTGCAATCAATTGGACCTTTGTGCACATGCGCTTGCCACCGAAGACATTCTGACCGTTGGCTTTTACTAAACTGCACTCACCCGTAGTCGTTAAGCTGAACGCTTTGACAGCCTTTGTAGGCTCATTTCGGCGCTCTATCAAGTAGTTGTGCCTTGACAGTGCTTTGAACAACTACCCCCCAAGTTGCCTCACGATTCGAGGTTTATGCTTATTTTGCATTACCCCTTCGTTGCCTGTCTTCTATTGACTTCGGGATTTGCGCGTCACTCGATCATTAGAGTGGATTTTCAGTGTCCAATGCATATCACGGAATCTTCTCCAGAGATTTTACATCAAGTTTAAATGAACTCTCAGATGCACATACTGTAGCAAAACAGAGAACCTGGCCACTTTGAAGGGTTACAAGCAAGGGATTCTTAATCTTTTGTTTTTCAGTCTTGCGTTTTACGCTGTAATTATCGAATTCGCTCAGCGGTAGTTGGTGGAGAGTTACATCAAATTAGAACACTTTATGCTAATCAACAGAGAGTACTGAATAGTCGTTGGTTCCTTGTCAGGACTGGTCAGTAGCGAGTAATTTTCTAGCTCCAGGTGCGTGTAGGTTTTATTTAAGACCCAAACATTGAACGCCACAAATATTATCTGGTGGTTTTAAAAATTTAATGCTCCAACCCAAATATAATACTCTAGAGTCATATCATAGATCCAAACAGACCGCTATCCGGCTGCACCGAATCCCGTGTGGGTAACTGGGCCTGAATGTTAGGACATAGTTTCTTCTCAAAGCTGCTGAGAGTATTTGAAATCACTCCAGAAGTTGTAATTCACTAGTTCCGTACGAATATTCCCCTTGTTGAGAAACGCGAAGAACGCTTGGAACACTTTGTCGATCTTAACGAATCATCGTTACACCTCGTCCGAACGCATTTGAAAGCAAAGCAATGACAGAGAAATGCAAGTATTCCCTCATACAAAGATCACAAGGCTTTCATGTGATGACTCCCTTCCTGCTCCCCCTGCTCACCACATTAGTTTAAGAAAACAGAGGTGAAGATAAATGATGATACGTTCTTATTTCAAATTAGAACTCTGTAAATAAGATGTTTTGAGGAACATCAACAAACATTCTCTTTCACAAACACTAACTTGTAAAAAGTATATTTTTATTTTGCAACACATTTGGCTGATGCAAGATTTTTTATCGCATCAAAAATGATCATGTACATAGTGAATAGTTCCCTGAAGGACAAGAGGTTTACTTCCATCGCATCTGAATTCTGACAGAACAAAAACTAAAAATGTTTAAAGTTGCATTTGCGAATGACATTATTTTGCAATGTGCGATGAATGTCACGCGAACAATGGGCTTTGATATCTTGCGCATAATATGCATTGAAGTCTCTAGAGCTAGTTTCTAATTTCCTAATTAATCCATATGGTTCTCCAACATTATGTGGTCTCGAAATTATTCCGGTTTGAATGACACGTGAACAAATGCCACAGCAGAGTTGTGGCACAGTAGACAAAAATCTAGAACAGTTTAATCAGCCTCCACGGTTCGAAACGTTTTATTTTCACTTGGTCCCTGAACTCGGCAGTTTCTTTACCTATGTATCAGCAACAACAATGGGGGCATCGTCAGTGCCTGCTTGAGAGAATACCACAAATTTTTATTCCTGTCCGCTTTAAAACGATTTTTCTCATTGGTATCGTCATTCAAGATATAAGGGATAAAATCGTTTAGAAAGAACACAAAATACTAAAATAACTCGTGTGATGATAAATCCAAAAATATTTACTTGCATGCGGTTTACATATGATGTCTGAGTTAAAGCTTAACATGCATTCACTTTTTGTTTAAAAAACAAACTCAACGTTGGATAATTCTTAATATTTCAGAAAACCAAAAAGCAGAGTAATAACCCAAGCACCGTTCATCTCACTGCAAAACGTACGACATATGACTTTTTGACAAACACTTTAATAAGCATACGTTATTAATGATTGATAAATTAACTGAACTGGTAGTGTGTCATCATCAGCTTGAGTACGGGAAGGAAACGTGGAGGTGAAGTGGTCAACCATAATTTGTCGCACAAAAAGCGAATAGGGAAAGATTAATATTTTGTTTATGGACATATTGAGAAATTTCCAACAGTTGACTCTGATATGTTATTTTCCATCACTCAATTTGCGCGAAAGAGGAATTCAGCGTTAAATAAGATTTTAAATTTGGTCCTTCTTGATTGACAACCGCTCTGGAAACACGCATGAACGAAACATAAGCATTCAGCCGCGACATGGTGCTTGCGACAGTTTAGAAGTGATTAGAACATAAACCTGATAGAATCCTGCCGAAATGTTACTATCTTTTTCATTTTAGTTCTCAACGGACGTATATCCGGCATTTGTCGCTCTGGCAAAACAACAATTCACCACTTTCATTAAACTTGCAGATTTATGGCATTCTACTTTATGTAAGCATACACACCAAAGAAGCTGAGCATTAAGAATCTGTAGTGTAATACGAATCCTCATCTACTCAGTTGTTATTGATAACACAGAGAGCCGAATTAATGACAGGCACAATTCCGTGGACATGGAAAGGAAGGTTCAAAGAGTGCACAGGTCTTCGAGAACCGGAAAACGACAAAATGACAGATGAATTCATTTCGCTGATCAGCAGGATTTTCTGGTAAATTCATCAGCACACATCATCGCGAAGGGAAATGAGACAAAGTGTTTTATCTCATTCGCTTCCTTTATCCTCCATCGATCGAAGTTTGCCATCAGCTGTTATAAGTTTAATAATCCAGAATACTCAATTAAGTGCTGCGGATAAAATATCAAATAATGCAAAGTATGTTGTGAGATAATCAAATTCTCAGCCAATGTAACTGAACGTGCTGGTTTTCAATTTCTAAAAATGTACGTACCCCAAAATACATGTTGGATGATTGTGCAGAAAAACAGTTATGAATCAATGGAGGTATCAAGAAATTCCATTGATTTGACCATTTGAATCTGAATAATAACAGAGTAAATGTTTGGGGCATGACACTATTAAATCTCCCAAGGTCGCTATTCACAGTCTTATAGTTCATCATCATAAGAACTATCTAAATACATTGGTTCTTGCCTTTTTACTTTCATCGATATACTCAAAGACAATTTTAAATATAATCAAAAATAAGCTGGTAAAGTTTGTTGGTTACAAAGTCGAAAAAAGTGTATTTATATAAAAATGAACTTTGAAGTAATGCTTCCAATTAGATATTGAAACTCTTTCACAAAAAGCACTGTGCTGATCATAATCGGTGAGTGGTTTTATTCAATCTTGTTTGTGTATGTTCTCCGAAATCCTTTTTTGGACTTCTTGAACTTTGAACTTGCCTAGTAAGTAGAAAATATAACCTTAGCCGTATTACAAAAGTTGGATATTTTTATGTGATTTTAGAAGAAAATATTGATCACTCACCTGGCCCGCTTTTTAGGCTGTATTCAATATTTCTGCGTGAAGTTTGACAAAAGACCCATTTCAAATATTAATCACATAATCCTTATCGATCTGTCTCGTTGCTCTTTCAGCCTGCACAAGCACTATGATTTTACATTGAAAAGAGATCATAGGTTTTCACTAATGTGGAAAATATTCAAATCAGATCGAGCCTAGTTTCTAAATTTAATATTTTTGGTGGAAGGTGCACAATTTTCAAAATATTTCGATTTAATTTATTTGGAACTCGAAAATTTACAATTCAGTAGAGCACGCACGGAAGTCTAAATGGAAGTTAAACGTTGACAGTTAGGCAATAACATAATGAATGGTTGTCGATTAGCTCAGAAGGTTATGCCTAAAGTCCTGGTATGATTCTTTTAAAACCGATCGGTCAGGCGCATTGAAACTTAATTAGAAGAGTACACTTTCATCGTACCTGTAACTGTCGCTAAGTTCATCAGACGTATAGAGACAACAGACGCAGAATACAGTTAAATAATTGCTGTTCAAACCGAATCCAAAGAAACAAAATGATTTATTTTTCGATTTTCTTACAACCAAGTTGATTAGTGTATATTAGTTACTCGTATTTTAGTTTTTACTGTAATTTGCATCAGGTACATGGCTTTTGTGTCAGGTTTTTGTTTAGGCTGCTAATGTAGGTGCGCTGAAGGAAAAGAGAACAGCATCACATCAGAACTGTGAGATACGCACAAACGGCTTGTAATAAACTATTGGTGTGTATCATCGGAAAACAACGATTAATAAACTAACCGTTAGCTGCAGGTGTGCAACAGGTAGCTTGTATTTATATTTGTATAGACTTTTGCGAGAATAGAATGTTCGCATTTCAGTCAAAAATTACACATCTCATCAATAGAAGAAAAGATACAAGTAACGTATTTAGCCTTTAAGGTTACTGAGAAATTCTGGGAAGCGCGCTCTCGGTTTCCAAGGATTCTGGCAAGATAGGGAACTGGGGAATTTCTGTAGAGACTAAAGCGAGAGGGTAATAATCGATAAGAAGAACGTGTAGACGTATGAGAGCAGCATTTAGATAAATCGCCATGTAAAGGATGGTTGGGGTCAACGAGGATTTTTTGGGAAAATGTTTTACATGCGGATAAGTGAAGTTCACACAATTTTTAGATAGCTCATCAACGGGTATAAAAGACACACGACTGGTGAATTCATTTTCTTTCAAAAGCACATTTGTTTGGGCAACAGAAATCTCACTTGCCGCTCGGGATCTTGATTTGGGACAAATGAGCCTCGAAGTATCATTTTGATGGTTCGGCCTTGGTTGTTGTGGGTTAGATGCGTGTAACCTCAACCAGCTCGATTTCAACCTCGATTTTCAGTGTTTTTATGATGATTAGTATATGAAGTTAGATGCATTCAATTCATAATAACTAACACAGAATCATCGCAATGGTTATTCAAAGCTTGTGTGTCTTCAATCAACTCCGCGGGCCGCGACTGAGATTTGCATTGATCTTATTAACATTGGAGTACAGGTTCAAGAATTACTAGTTAAAGGATTACCGGCTACGCATACCTAATGAGCAGCGTGGGCCGCAAAATTGGTCGTGTACTTCTGGGAAATTTCGTCCCGCACTACTTACTACACAGATTTATTTGTTTTAGCTGTTTAGAAGATAACTCACGACTGAGTTCTTTGGTTCCATCTACTGTTTGCACCATTCATCCTGTCCCACGGGCTCAATGCCCATAGGTTCACGGATGCTTTTCCGCCACCGTCACCAGCTGAACAATCCAGGCTATGACATATGGATAAGGATACTGTCTGTGAACCCGTCCGGTTGATTAGCTGATTCACATCGCTCTACTTGCAAGTGAATAGAAAACAACGTACTATACATCACAAGGATTCATACACGGTGTATCAACGAACTCAACTCAGTCACGTGAATCGTGTTAAAGGTAGGATCAACAATCATTTTACTAACTAACTCCGATTTGTCGGTGGACAGACAGAATGACAGGTGAATGATGAGTACCGAATTCATTATTATTTGATCTTTCTTCGTATGCAACCGTTTAAATTCGGGTGACCGTCTGACCCTCTTCTCTCTCCTTTAATCCTGTCCCATGATGTATCGTGTGTTTTTGCTTCCGTCGTATAAACTGTGTTTAAAAATTTAGCACCGTTTCGGTGAGCCAATATTTAGATATTGCAAGCAAGTATGACATGACATGGCTTTAATGCTAACTTCGGTCGGAATTCATTCCGATCAGAGTTAACTGGGGTAAGTTGAATGAGCAGTTATTACAGTGCTCACGCGCACTGTTGATTTTATGGGTTTGGATTTAATTCTAAGATTCTGGATTCTCTTTATGCAGTTGAAAAGCCAGGCATAAGTTGCGACATGTGAGCATTTTATTTATGCCCTTCGGTTACTACGTGAAAAAAGCCATTTTTTTGTATGAGGTAGAGGACAAAACCAATTATTTTAGGTTGCACTGACTGGGCAAAAACAGATGGGATTGGTTTGTGAACGAGTGAAATAAATACATTTGAATCTAGTGCCACAATACGCAAACTTTTTGAGTTAGTTTATTTTGTCTAAAGCATCACGAACAGACTGTACTCCGACACTACTTGATGGTTTGTGCATATCTAGCACCACAAGAGATGCACATGATCATTTTTATCAAGCCAAAACTTTAATCATATCTAGAAGAACAGAAGGTGAAGGTCAAACAAAATCCGATCTCCTGGTCATCCAGGATGGGACTTTGCCTCGAATTATTGTCGAATTCGGTAAAATACGGGAAGAATAATCGATCGTACGGAATGGGCCTCCACTTCGCTTTACCCAGTGTGTTGCTGTAAGGTGCCTGTCAGAAATAAAGCCTGTGGACAAGAAACCCAGTCGTTCTCCTTCATCGTGTCTGGACATCACAGCAGTACCAACACATTGTAATGCACAAACAAACAATAAATAATTCAATACCACATGAGTCTTTGTGGAGGATTATCAGGACCGCGTTGCCCATTGTATCGAGCGAAGTGGGTATTTGAATTTGTGTAGACTTTTGCATAGACATATGTCGGCATTTCAGTCAAAGTTGTATGTCTAATTCAAAAAATAAATACAAGCAAAACATTTAACCTCCAAGGTTGCTGAGAAATTCAGAAGAAACTCGCTATCGGTTTACAAGGATCCTAGCGATAAAGGGAACAGGGGAATTTCTGCAGAGGTTAATGCGAGGTGGTTAATAATCGATATGCAGAACGCGTAGTTGAATGAGGGCAGCATTTGCATAGATCACAATCTAAAAAATGATTGGCACCGGAGAAGATTTTCTGTTCAAATTTTTCACACGTGGACAAGTCAGGTTCGCACAATTTTTTAGATAAATCATCAAAAGCAACAAAAGACACATGACTGATAATCGACAAACCTCGACGAAGAATTTTTAATTTTTTTGAGTTGCCCAGCAAAACCATTGAGGAACCATAAAGAAAAACGGGGGAAAAACACTGATAAACAAAAAGCGAAATGATTTTTTGTTTGGTATTGAACTGCTCATGTCTTCGAAGTTGAAAAAATAATCCAAGAAGTTTCTTTACACAGTTGTAACTATGGAATAACCACTTTAAGATTGTATCAATTATAACTCCTAAATACTTCACGGAATCTACTCTATTTAGGGGATGGTTTTATAACCGAGAGGTCACGAGGATGAATAGATCGCGAGGGGGAGAAAGTGCAAGAGGAGTACTTGGATAACTTAAGAGACAGTCCAGAAAGAAGGGGAAATTCATGATTATGCGATAGATTGTTCAAGAAATTTAGAAGATCCTCAGGCACGGTATTGGCTTGGCAAAGGGCTACGTCGTTAGCATATTTGAATAATTCGGCTGGAGAACTCGCTGTCAGGTCACTGATGTAGATGGGAAACAAGAACGGAGATAGTATGACACCATGTAGCACTCCCGGATTGTTCACCAGCGATTTAAATGTCTTCCTACAGAGCCGAGTATACTGAGTTCTGATTGTGAATTAGTCAACGACCCACGCCAGTAGGTGCTTGGGACAGCCAAATGGTTCCATACTACGAAGGAGGAGAGAACGTGGAACAGTATCAAACGTCTAGGAAAAATCTAAGAAAATATCATACAAACTTCGCTGATGCGTCTAAGGATTTGTTAACCTAATGAGAAAAGGAGGCGACAGCATCCAAAGTAAACCCTTTTGATTAATACGTAAACTGCAGAGGGTCTTCCGGGAGTACTGAAAGAACTAAATCGGGTTCACTACGATCACATATTTGTTTGTCTACTCATCCGATCAACGAGATTACTCGAGGTACGGCATGTGGGTAGGTAGACCAGGGAAGCTTTAGCGCTTGCACGAATTGTTTTTGGGCACACAAGGTGTTTGTGCAGACGAATGCCCACCGCTTCCGCTGTAGCTGGCATCCGCCAGCAAACGTGCCCCGATTATCGCCCACAAACTCTATACAGAGGCCTAAATCCTTGGACACGTAGTGTGATTTGTTTCAGCTAGGTATGAAACCACAGCATTGGTGAGTGACTTAATCTTTCCGTTGTTTAACCAAGCATCCGTTCGGTAATAACCCGATTGTGCGGTCTATATATCTTGTTCCACAGGAGCAAGTAAATGAGTACACACAGAATGATAGACAAGTGTTTGATAATGGCCTGTTCTGTCGGTTTATGAGCGTATGATGTGAAAACAATGGGACGGAAACGTTTGGATAGCGTGCTGAATCTACACGGTTTTGGAATGGGAATGATCGTGACGGGTCTCCAGCAGTCATGGATAGAATACTTGCTAACTGATGTGTTGAGGATAGAAGTAAAAGCATCCGTTAGAAGGAATGATGAATGACCGTCGGGACAGATACCAATGGATGATTTAGTTGTGTGAAGCAGTTTTAATACTTCTCTCATGAACGAGGTTATATTAGAAGCGTCCTCCGGAATCCATGAGAGAGGTGGATCACTACTCCGATGTATAAGTATACTCTCAACGTCCCCACATAGNCGATACACTTAGTTTCCTTTTTTATCAATATGGAAATGTATCTAACCATTGATGAGTTCCGGGATTTGCAGAAGTGTCCCTTGTGCCTCCTTAATGTTTTGAGTTTCGGAGAGGCAATACGATCATTGAAGAAAAATAGGGTTTCCAACGGACAACAGATATCAAAGATGGAATTGATTGAATCGACAAAAAGATTATCATTGTTGTTCAATGAAGGCTCAAAGAAGAACTAGGAAGCTGCATGGGATAGGGATATTGAAAGGAGATGAATACATTCACGTGATGTGTTTGGAAGACGGACCTTTATTTGGTTGCTTTGCTGAAACGAATATAAGGCAGATGGGGAATACATCTTAGGCCTTAGAAGAAGTAGACAATGGTCACTGGTTGATACGGTTGCACATATATCGAGGGCGAGGAATTCGGGGTAATTTATGATACTTTTTTAGAGTATCAAGCTTGGATAATACTGTTTAAAACCGGTGAATCGCATAACTTGGTTAGACCAAAAGCAGTGACAGGCCAGGTTGAGGCATGGTTAAAATCATCCATAATAATATGCAGGTTATCCTCCAATAGTAGCAAAGTAAAAGTAAAAAGGAGTTGAAGAATGTCAATATGGTGTTTTGTGTACAAAACGTAGCAATATATAGGTTTGTTATGAAGACACTTCCATGTTGGGAGAATCAAAGGTAGAGAGAGATAAATAATCATTACCGTTACTTGAGTATGAGCAAATAACATCTGACTTGACACACCACTAAGTGTTGACATGGGTAGCCACACAATCACTGGTTTTCTTGCTGCATGAGACTCTATCCTGCCAATAGAGGTTGAATCTATTTATGAATGCCAGCGCGTCAGCAACATGCGGGTTCGGCCAAGATTCTTGCATGCACATCAGAAAACTATAAACATGATTCCGGGAAAGGAGAACAAGTGGTAAAGCCGGAGTTTTGCGAAAAAGGAATGCATGCTCGTACCCAGTAGTGATGAGACGGGTATTTTTGATGAAGGGGTGTACTTAAGAGCAACCTGTCACCGGTAGGGTTGTTTTTCGCTGGAATTCCTAAACTTCTGTGGGGAAATTCGTCGTGTATATAGCACATGAAACGTGAACTAAAAAGCTAGGAAGTAAGGTCCATGGCCTGCAACAGGGTCACAAAGATGGGCTATGCTATATCGTGTACTTGGAAAATGAAAACGTTTTGTTCCTTATCGGCCCATTTCATGCATAAAAACGGTTTGATCAGCTGCCCAGTGGCTGAGTGGATAGCATGCTTGCGTTCTGACTGTGAGGTCCTGTGTTCGATCCCCAGTTGGGTCGATGGATTCGCACAGCTGATGAGACCCAACCAGATCGAAACAGCTATCCAGTGCTTCCTAACTTTTCAGTTCACGCTTCATTTGCTACATATACGACGAATTTTCACTTTGAAATTGAATCCAATCCTTCATTACTTATGATTGCGAAATTCAAGAGAATTAAGTGTGGTCTAGTCAAATAGTGGGGTAAACCCGCTACAGTGTTTTAGTAGACGTAATTCTCATCTTTTATATCGACGAACAAAGGCTATAATAATGAAGAAATGCATTCAATTTTGGTGAGGTGTGACGACCCAGATAGTGATGTGGGCTAAGGCTCAGACATCCCAAACTTTGTTTAACTCTGTATTCCACGACCAACGCTCTCTCTTTGCCCAAACTGTAACATTTCATGAGAACACTTGTTCGTCACCTACTAAAACTTGCCACTAAGCAGCGTGAGAACTAATTTACCACCAAATATATACTCCGTCAAACACTTATTTTGGGGACATCCTACGTGAGAACTCTGGTGCAGGTGGGTAAACGGGTGTCTGGAGTGTACAACGGACTCTTCAAGGATTGATGTTTGCTGCCTAGTGGAGAAGCAAATCCAGGATCTTAGTACCGGAAGCCACTTAAGTATGCCGGATTTGTCCTCTTCAGCTCTAAAGAGCATCAAGAAGGACCATTAAAACTGGTGGGTGGCAATTACTAGGGAAATCAAGGACTGATCAAAGACCGTTCCAACTGATACACCACACCCAATGTCTCCGAACCACAGTTAGTGAAACAATCTGCGATTCAAGCTATTTAGAAAGGAGAACAAAGGCTTAAGCGTTAGGTGGAGTATTTCAGTGAGTAATTTAGCAAGCCGTGCGCAAACCAGATGACTAAGGCTCCGTGGGCGGTGTCATGTGAACCTCCAACAGAAGCAGGAGTACGATATTCCTTTCTGGCTCTGGTGAAAAGAAAATGAGCAGGACCTGACGTTCTTTTTCCCAATCTTTTCAGGATGGGGAGGCGTGGTGAGCTTGTACAATCCATTACTGATTTTTTGCGTAACACCTGATCACAAGAGCGGATTTCATCATCCTGAATTAAATCACTGATTGCTCCAATTGTTAAGAAGGTATCTCTCAAAGACTGGGCAAACCACCGTGGAATAATTTTGATCCCAATCGTCTTCTTTTTCAATCTTTTTATTTGACTTCCTTTTATTTAGTATACAAAGATACGATTTTCAGGAAGTGGGAATCGGATAATCAAAGGGCTGCCAGTCAACGCACAATGGGGAAAGTCAGGCGGTGTTGGTGGGATTCGAACACGTCCCCGGGGTGACAATTTGGTGACGTTACCACCGGGCCACCACCGCTCAAGAAATGTATGATCCGAAGATCTCCCCACTGTCAAAAACTACCACAAGTTATTAGCCTCCGTCAAACTTCGACGTCTGACACCGTTTAGGGAGAGAAGTATCCTTGACCAACAAGCGGAATTTCGACCAGGGCGCAGTTGTATCGCTCAAATCTTCCCGTTGCGCCAACTCCTCGAGCTACACGTACACACCGTCGACCGACAGCTATTCGGTTCCTTGACAGTTTACCGATAAGCCATTTTGGGTTCGTTTCCTCGAAAAGGAATGCCTCAGAATTGTGTAAACCTACTGGGGTCATTCTACTCGCATACTTTGGTTGGATTAAAGGTCTACGGTGAGCTGGGTAGTACGTTAGTAACTATCAGTGTTGTTCGTTAAGGGTACCCTATTTCGCCATTCAATTTTTTCATTGACTACATACTGCACAACGCACTAAATGGTTTCCAAAATGTTGCTATTAAATAGACAGCTGCAGAAAAATCTGTGCGATCCAGCCTACGCTAACGAACTCGTTCGTCTGTTAGAATGTATGGAGGATACAAAAAGAGCGCTTGACAAACTGGCAAGTTTTGCTGCTCCGTTCAGCTTGCGTTTTGCACCTTCAAAGTACATATTGATGCTGCAAGACTGGGTGTCGTAGAGTCCCGCTGTGAATCCAAATGGTCAGGAATTAGCTGAAGTTGACTGCTTTTCGTTTTGGATAGTTAATTGACCAACGACGGTGGCGCTTCAAAGGAAATAACCGCCTGTATTTCCAAGGCTGGAGCACGGGTGGAGAAAAATAAGAGCGGTCATCCTCATCCATGGTGTCTCGCAGTTGGACCATCCGGATGAATCTCAAATTTATCGGAACGACCGAAGAGAACGGCAATTGATTCAAAATCTTCTGACAATCTCAATCAGTCTTCTTCCCTGCTCATCATATTACCATGGCAACNAACGGTTCGAGGATAATGAAAGTTACCCTTGGCACTCCAGACATGGCCAAAACCGATTTGCAGTTATGGCGGGAACGAAGGAACAGAGGGCCACCGCAACTACGTGTGAGACTCATATTCAATCCCGGTCTCCAAACACCCATATCCCGAGAACCCTCCTAATACATCTGATCACTCAATGCAGGTACCAAATTCCGTCCCACAACCGTGGTCCAAAGTATCAGAGCTTCTCTGTCAAAAAACTAATGGTAGCCGGCCGCGCAGAGGCCCGCTGAGACACCACTTTTAATCCAAGCGGATTTCTACACCGACAATATTTAAACTGTTGCAATACCAATGCTTAAGGACTCCTCAGAAAATTTCCAGGGCTGAATTTGCGTTTGATGTTAGATCCGACACATCTTAGAGGACATCCGTTCAAACTAGTGGTCTCAAAATGCCGACTGGAATACCGGCGTCAGTCATTCGCAGTTAGAAAGTGTTCTATCCGAAACTCTCTCCCATTCCACGTCGTTTGGGCATCAAGCATTGAATCTTTCAAAGTGAGACTCGATGAAATATTAGTACACCTTACATTCCAACATAAGTGAAGTTGCATGCAGCAGTGGAAGGATCCCGTATCATGTGACGTTTTACACAAGGAATTGTATGTATCACTGTCTTTTACCCAAAAAAGGAACCTATGGGACGAGAAAAGCATGAACTTATGAGTTATTCCCATAATAAATCTTTGATATTTGATCTTTTGGCGTGCGCACCTGTAATGACGTTAGACGTTCAACTGAAGTTGAAAAATCGCGTATACTCCGTCCCACCTGGGACAGACTACGTGTACATCGATTGTTGAAAACCACTAGGTGCCACGTGAAAAATTCTCACAACCGTAAAGCAGAACTGATAACACAGTCGCTCGATATACGCGACTTTTCAACTTCAGTTGGGTTAATTACCTTGAAGTAGGCCGTCAGGTGCTAAGGAATGCACCGAACACGAACTCGCTAGCGCGTCGAATTCATCTCAGTTGGCCCTGTTGGTTTCGACACATTTTGCGCATGTCTAAGGGTCACCTACCGCATCGTGTCTTATTCTCAGTGGCCGCTGTAGACTGGAGAAAGTCACAGGGACGACAACAGATGGCGTAGGGACAAGGCATGAAGAAGTGGAGAGAGCGATTAGGAAGAGTAGGTGTCTCCCGTTTTCCGGGTTTGGATCCAAAAGACTCCTCAACTGGCTGATTGGAGATCCTGAAGCCCGTGGTAACAAACAGACAGCACTGTTCATCTTGCTGTCAATTGATATCGAACGAAAATGCTTGAAAACGTGTGTATGCGTAGTTGGACTGTGTACTCGTTGTGTCAATCATCAATGTTTGCTTTCTGAAGTTTGCCTTTCTTGTCAATGATCACCATGGACTCCTGTCTGCATTGTATCAGCTTTTGTTGCAAGTCTGGATTAAAAGCTTGTTTGCAAAAGTCAAATCGGGTTTTCGAAAATAAGTTCGGATTAAATCAATAGAAATCTGCTGATTATTTGCTTTATCAATTATAAAATATTCTACAATGCTACCTATTTTGTCTGTTTATCGAGTGATAGAATCGTGTGTTTAGGAAACAATATTGAAGGATTTGTTTGGAAGTTCGAAAACAGTCAGTTTAACTAAGAGCACAGTTTTAGGCTACGAATTATCTTTTCAATTCTACGTTTCACCAAATGTATCAAATCAATTCAGGTTTGAATGGGAGGTGTTTGGAATAAGAGCTCTCATCATATCACTGAATACAATCTATTGATGAGGTCAAACAAAGAGAAAATACTATTTCCTTTGCTTCCCGAGTACAGAATTGAGCGGATGGATTGAGCATTATTATTAGATAATCAGTCATGGTCGATACTAGATTTTGAAAAATAGACAAAAACAATGATGTAGCAACAGTGTTATTCGTCCGCACTGCGTGACAATACTGGAAGAAATAGCATTCTTTCATTGACCCGGCTGCGCGCGCTCCTCGATTGGCTGCGCTACGTTTTATGTGCTCGTCGTCTCACTGGATTTTATGGTTATGTCGATGTTAAACATGTTCCGGACTCATACGTACTCTCGTCACGATATGCTCAGATTAAAATCTGTCAATTCTGTGCCTCTTACAAACAATATGCTTGGAGAATATGGCAATCAGGCTTAGATCAAGAAGCGCAAACGTACTGGATGGCAGTGTGCGCTTAATAGCACCTCTCCTGCGAAGATGGCCGTGCCGCCATTGGTCAACGTTCACTCTCTCGTCACAAAGATCCCGGATTCAACTTCCTCATTGAACACACGCATCCTTTCCAACACGTGTCGTAGCATACAAGAAACCTGGTTAAATCAAAACGTTGAGGATGCTCTCGCGCAGATAGATGGCTTCGACTGTTACCGGCAGGACAGACAACTGGAGGTGGTGTGGCAACGTACACCAACACTTCTTGGTGTGACAAGTCTGAAGTGGGTTTTAGTTATTCAGAAAAATCCATTAACTGATTATCCGTTCGATGTTATCCCAGATTTTCCCGATATAAAAGTACGATTATTACTAATGTGTATATACCTCGTTCGTGCTCCCAATCAGATATATGTTCTTTTTTAGATCATACCATCCCGTTTTTGGTTCCAATATTAGATGAAAACCTTCATTTGGCTGTTGGTGACTTCAACCATGCAAGTATTTCCCCTACTTTCTTTTGATTTGTCTGAGTTGTCTCATTCTCCTACCAGAGGCAGCTCTATACTTGACCGGGTAATCACAAACCACCTTACTTTGTTTTCTCTCAAACTAATGGCCCCAGTCACTACCAGTGATCATTGTATTCTCCTCTCAAGACCAAAGATATACCCCCGCTATGCGTATCCAACATTCATACGATCAAACCAGATAAGGTTTCATCTCTGCAACTTTACATCAACCCGCATTTTTCTTCTCTGTCGTTCCATAACGGTTGCCTAATCATCGTTCGCTTCTTGTTCATCACTTCTCAACTGTGTCAGTCTTTTCACCGAAAAGATTCAATCGATTTTCGATTTTTGCTGTTCCATGGAAACGCTGTTTGTTTGCAACGGCAAAATTGTATCTCTTCGCTTAAACTCACTACGAAGGCAAAGGGAACGATCCTATAAATCTTACCTTCCATCTGCTGTAAAGTACTATTGTAACTTAATTAAGGCTGAGATTACACGTTCAAACAAGACGTTCGCTGCTCAAATCCTGTAGACGAAGAACACAAGGCTTCTGTGGCAAGGAATTCGTCTTCTCTGCGGACAAACAGGAAAAAAGTGAACAATGATGTTACTGTAGATAGCCTTAACGTTGCATTTCTTTATCCGTCTAACGATAACTAGATACGCTCTTTCCCATGTAAGGTTTCCAATTCTGCTCTGTTCTCTTTTTCTAATGATGAAATTCTTAAGCTTCTACGTCCCTTCAAACCATCGTCATCTGCGGGCCCTTATGGTCTTTCTCCATTTTTTCTCAAGTTTGGAGCAGCCCCTCTAACCAGTGTGATGACATACCGCATCAACGAGTCTCTTTCTGCACAGATGATCCCCGATTCCTGGCTATCAGTGACCATAATACCTGTCCCAAAGACCTCATCCTCAACCGTTCTAGCAAAACGTTTTCGTCCCATCGCATTGACGTCTGTAGTTCTAAAGTTGATTGAGAAAGCCATCCTGAGTCGCTTGCAGTCACTTGCCACCATTCCCCATGATCCCCTTCAGTTCGCGTGTAAACCCAACAGATCCATTTTGGATGCTGTGTCCACTCTGTTCCATTTTATTAGTAAGTCATTGAACAGCGCTGCCAAATCTATTTGTTGCGTTTTTGTCGATTATTCGTCTACTTTTGATTCCGTATCCGGGTTATCCCTCCTTTTTGGACTTCAGTCTTTTGGTACCCCGAGATAGCTGTTTTCATGAATTTCTGATTATTTCACTGAAAGAACCCAGCGCACAAATCTGGGCAGGAATACCTCAAGTCCTCTAGTCAATAATTCTGGAGTGCTTCAAGGTGCTGTCCTCTCCCCGTATCTATTCTCTGCTTTCATTAGTGATCTTTCAGTTCCACACCCTGCTCATATCCCAAAGTATGCTAACGATGTCGTTTCATGTCAGACCGTTTCTTCTTCTTCAGAATTTTCTTCTTCCTTTACTGAAAATCTTTCCCGATTGTAACAGTTTTCAAACCAGTCTGGCTTTAATCTTAACACATTCAAGAGCTGGGAGTGCATTTTTAGTTCTTCTCGCTCTACATTCCCCAACAGACTCTGTAACCCTTAATTGTAATCTTTTGTCTGGAGTGACCTCAGCCAAATATCCGGGTGTTACTATCGATAATAATCTTCGCTGGTCGACACACATTCAGAACTGTATGGAAAAACTTCGGCACCTCTCCTTTCAGCTCCGAAAGCTCAGACAATTTCGCACTCCCCAGCAAGTTTTGTTCTCTATTGTTAAATAATACGTTCTCCCTATTTTACTTTACTGCTCCCCTGTAGTGTTTCTCGGTCTATTGAAACAAGATTTAGAACTGTCCATCGTGGATTACTGCTAACAAGTCATGCATCTTTAATTTCTGCCGAGTCATTAATCACAGAATTTATTAATGGCCATATGAAGTCAATACGATTCTAAACGATCCCTCCCATCCTTTGCATTTTGACTTATCTTCTTGTCGCTCCCACTCGATCAATCGTTGCTCTTATCGGTATCTACCCTCCCGAATAAACATTTATAAAAGCTCCACTGTGCCTTATGTGGCTGGCATCTTGAACAACAAGGAACGAGTTATAAATGAAATACATCAATCTTTAATTGAATGAATCAAACTTTAGCGACATTCATTTTTTTGCACAGCACTCTATTGAATTTGCTTATACTCCTATATTTTCCCCGGTGTGACGACCAGTGTACAATTTTTAACTGAAATGTAAGCATATCTCAGCTTGCAAAAGTTATACAAGTACACATACAAATACCAATGGTTGATATTAACTGCCAAACCAAGTGATTCCCCGCAAAATATTGTATGTACATATAGACCGGCATTTTTTGCTTTGCTTAGGAACGAACCATTAAGAATATCCGTACCAACCACAATGCGAGTGGTAAAATAACTTCGGCAATTAACTTCATTGCGATTTCGGAACCCATCGCATACAGTCATTTAAGGATTGTGCAGTTCTCTGTTTTGTGTGAACACAGTCGTTTCAAGCTGCATCCAGATTTACGACTCCGTAGAGCAGTTGAAACAAACACACAAGATGTGGACAGCTCCATTAATAGAGTAAATGCTTTCGCACGAACGGAATCTGAATCAATACTCTGGACGTGTACTGCGACGTCCATGGGAGCTTTGATTACTCGCCCCTGTCAGTCTGTGACAGAGCCATTACATACTCTACTGCCTTTCAACTGTTTGCTAGTTGGAGTGAATTACACAACCGTAACTGAATTTCAATCAAAAGGAAGCACTAACATCCCAAAATTCAGTGCATCGCTTTAACACATGAAGCATGATTCGTCTTTAATCCACGTTCTCTTTTAACGGCCATATTAAAATTCTAATTTCACAGAGGTTTCAGTTACCTAAGCTTAGTTTCGAAACGGAAATGTAAAAAAAACGATCGAAATATGTTATCTAAAGAGTGTCAAAGTAGGAAGTAGGAGTTTCACTGCTGAATAAATGTTTTTAGCCGGTTGTCGTAAGTTTATTCATGTTGATAAACAAACTGTTGCCGAAATTCTACCTCTTTACTCACTGATTTTACTGATAAATCAGAATTTTGTCCCATTCTCGAACAGTACAAATGAGATAGTTGGGAGAAAATTCGATTTCACTGGATCTACGTGGAGTACAAATACGACCTAAAACGTGAGCAGTCACCCGTGTTCCGATAGTCTCTCACTTTATTACTATCGATCTTCTCCACAATTGTTCTCGTTCGTGAGCATCACTTTTTGTCAATAAAGTACACTCGCAAACAGGCCAGAGCAGTATCAACTGAATATGAGCGTAGAGATTGATTGCTCGCTTTTGACCTGATTCCCATTATCTAACGAAGAAAGTTCACACGTTCGCTCGCAGATTGTTCTCAAGTTACGCGATGGTGATTGCTGCACAATTTCCCTACATGAACAGATTGGGGCCGGTGTGAGGAGAATGGATCGCATCGAACGTGCACTGACAGAAATCAACGGATGTGAGTCGACACTGTAAAGACAAGCGATGTGAATCAGTGAGTCGAGCTCAAACTGCAAACGCACATTCGAATAATCATTTCGAACAAGGAAGCATGCGAGCTGAAATAAATTCAATTTTACAATTTATCATCAAATTTCACTTGCTAACTTAATCGTACTCTGTAAACAAATCAGATTACATAGCTCCCTTGTCCACTCCCCTGTACTAATAACTTATTTCAACTCGTAGGTTTCTTTGGATGACATGATTGTACAAATGTGTACAAACAGCCGAAACTGATGGTAAATGTCTACCTTAGTCACATGAATCCTCTTCTGTTAAGGAAATGGACAAAGGGACAAGGATATGTCACAAAAATTGAATACCCAACGTGTTCTAAACTGTTTTTTTAAATTGAAATACAGATTGATTGGAGAATGGTAGGGCCTTCTAGAAGTTTGAGCTACAAGATAGAAGGTAAAATCTTGATCGGGTGGGGCGGACCTAAGAACTACTGTTCACGGACAAACCTAACAGAGTTGTAGGAAATCCCTGTTATGTCTTGTATTAAGACAATATGATCGATACGTGCTCCTCTTTGTCTAGGCCTCAACAACTGGAGAAAGAACACTGTTGAGAAACGACAGTCAGTGTGTATTCTTGATCACAAAACAACCAGCAAATATGTGTGATCAATCGGGCGTACGCGAACAGACGTGGTGATACGCCAATCAGATCGTGACCTTGGCACTCAGGTTGATCGATCGGATGACAGCTATTTGATTCACCTTATTCATCCTATCAGGAGTCGATTCGGCTTGGGCGTCACGAGCGCACTTGTAGTGTGACGCACGTCGCTGCGTGGCAGGACGGATTTTGTGCGCTCCGTCCCAACACCTCCCCTTTTGAGATGTACGTTCGCAGTTTGGGGTTGATTTGCAGTCTTGTGGTTTGCGTCCGTTTTCTGCTTGTACGTCGGCTTGG
>UZAN01039526.1:117419-143682 GCA_900618425.1 Echinostoma caproni
TGTGAACTTTGAGTCCTTTCTTCGTGGCATTTCGTTGGCCTTAATTGATTTGCGTGACGCGACCAAACTTTGGACTGTATTTGTACCTCATACAATACAGCTCCACGTCTTCTCAGAATTCTGCCAGTTTCCCAGGGAGAACCGTCTTTTCCATAGCATCGTGCTAACACTGCTTGACCTGGGGCAAAGGAACGTGTAAAGGCTCCGTGTCGACGATTGAACTGTTCTTCCATTTTTCGGTTCCTTTCAGTGTTGTAGGTGGTTGGGCGCAAAAGGTCAAACGGCATTCTTAACTTTCGGTTCATCAATGCCTCTTCTGGGAAAACTCCTTTTGGTGAGTTCGGATTTGGAGTGCATCGATATAGGAACAGAAACCTTTCGATGACTTCTGCGGTTGCTCCCTCCCATTTTGATTTCTGGAGTGCCCGCTTGAAGGTATCCACAAATCTCTCCGTTTGGCCGTTTGATTGCGGATGATTAGGCGGGGAGAGTACGTGGGTAATGCCATTCCGCTTGCAGAATTCTTTGAGTTGTTGTGATGTGAACTGAGTGCCGTTGTCGCTAACTAGTGTTTCAAGGACATCAAAACGACTGAAAAGCTGCCGGAGGTGTTCGATTGTTGAGGATGACGTAGGGCTATCCGCAGGGAAAATCTCGGGCCATTTGCTGAAGGCATCGATAGCGATAAGGTAAGAACGACCATTGATCGGCCCTGCAAAGTCAACGTGAATACGCGACCACGGTTTGTCAGGAATTGGCCAACTGGAAAGCTTGGTTTTTACTGGCATCTTGGATGCAAAGGCGCATTGATGACAGTTTTGGACGATTTCTTCCAGATGTTGGTCGATGAACGGCGAATAGACGTAACTACGAACGAGTGACTTCATACGGTTGATTCCCGGGTGTCCGGTGTGGAATTGTTGAAGCACTCTTTTCTGTAGCGTCTTTGGAATCACAACTCTTTCAGCGAATAGAATGCAACGGGTCACAATCGACAACGAATCTTTCCGTCGGAAGAACTGGCGCAATTCGGTAAAGTTGTACGATTTCGGCCAGAGAGTGTGAAGGAATTGTGTGACCTTCTTGAGCAGCGGGTCGTGTCGTATTTCCTCCCTAACTTCTTCAGCTGTTACTGGTGTATTGCGTGGAGCATCGGTAACGAGGAATTTGACGTCTGGTTCCACCGATATCGAAGCAACGACTCTTTCTTCGGGCTCTGGCCGTTGAGAGTTGATAAGCCTTGACAGGGCATCTGCTTGACCAAAGCAGGTAGTCGATTGATAGCGGATCTCAAAACCGTAGCTGAGGAGGATCAGTGCCCAACGTTGAAGGCGGTTAGCAGTATAGACTGGAATACCTTTTTTGGAGCCGAAAATTGCTATCAGCGGCTTATGGTCGGTGAGGAGTGTGAATTTTCGACCGTACAGCATTTTATGAAACTTCGTCACAGCAAAGATGATAGCTAGGGCTTCTTTTTCAATTTGACTGTAGTTTCGCTCCGTTGCAGTTAACGATCTAGCGGCATGTGAAACGGCCTTCTGTGATCCATCTGGTAGCTTGTGAGAGATGACTGCACCAACTCCTCTGTTTGAAACATCGGCTGCCACAATGATATCATGTGACGGGTCAAAGTGTGTCAGAAGCAGGTCTGAGCTGAGCATTGACTTGACGCAATCGAAGGTATTCTGGCATTCTGTTGACCAATGCCATGGTTGCTCTTTGGCTAGAAGTTGGTGCATTGGAGCTCGGACGCGATGCAAATCAGGAACAAATGCACTGTAGTGACTTACGAGGCCCAAAAATGATCTGAGTGTAGTCAAATCCTTCGGTGGTGGCATATTTTGAATGGCTTTAATGTTCTCTGGATCTGGTCGACGGCCATCTTTGTCCAGAATGAAACCAAGATATTTGATGGAGGGCATGAATAAGTCACATTTGTCTTCTCGGACTCTGAAACCATAATCTTGAATCCGTCTCAGCACTGTATTTAGTCGGTTAAACAGTTCTTCTTGTGTGCGACCCATAACGATTATATCATCCAACTATGCGGCAGTACCCGTGATACCACTCAACATCGTGTCCATCAGCTGCTGAAAAATTGCTGGTGCAGACTTGACACCGAAAGACAGACGATTGTACTGGAACAAACCGCGATGAGTGTTTATCGTGAGTAGTTCCTTTGAGTCATCAGCAACGCTCACTTGGTGATATGCATCTGATAAGTCAAGTTTGGCGAAACAGATACCACCATTCAGTTTTGCGAAAATGTCTTCTGGTATTGGAAGTGGATATTGATGATCTTCTACTGAGGCGTTCAGACCCGTTGAGAAATCTGCACAAATGCGCACCTTGCCATTGGGTTTCTTGATGACCACAATCGGAGCTGCCCATGATGAATAATTGACCGGTTTGTTGACACCGTATCTACGGTCTAACGAATTTCCTGTGCCTATGTGTGTGCGTGCACCTGATTGTGCATAGCTTCATCATTTCAGTCAATTTCCGACTGCTTTCATGAAAGTGAGAACGTTCTACTAATTCGACCAACAAGTGGCCCACGCTTACTTGTCATTGATTTGACCTTGAGGGACGCAAAAATTAATCGCGGGAAACAAATCATGGTTTTGTATAAAATCAGCCAGAACAACAAAAGAAAACCTTGGAAAGATTTTACTTTTGAGACCTTATAACCAATCATGTGCATCCTCTTACATAAAGATTGGCTTGGACAAATTTCTCCCAGTTGTGCTAGCCACAATGATTTGACTATTAAGGTTTGGAGGGTAAAATTCACTAAGATATGTGCTGATTGAATGAGGAAAATAATCAGAAGCTGTTGTGTATCTACACGGGCGGTGGTGGCCCGGTGGTAACGTCATCAAATTATCACCCCGTGGATGTGAGCTCGAATCCCACCACCACTGCCTGATTTTCCCCATTGTGTGTTGAATGACAGCTCTTTGATTGGCCGCTTCCCTCTCCCTGAAAACTGTATCTTGGTATATTCAATAAGAGGAAATGAAATGAAAAAAAAACGAAAGAAAAGACCGTATAACTTTTCCCTTGATCGATCTGTTCCTCTAAAGATCCACCTGACAAGGGATGATGCTATGGTGATTTATCATTTCGAGATAGTGCAAATCAGGGAGTCGTCCGAAACTGCGTTCTGACCAGCAATGGAAAACAAACACATTGGGGTCGATCACGGTGCGATCAACACTACTATCTGCATACAACTTACCCTCTGATCGGGAAACGTAATGATTGTTTTTGGATATTCCTAGTCATGCTCTTACACATCATGTAGTGGAAAAGTGGTTGCATAATGGTAGCTATTGGCGCAATTTAAGGTCAAGGAATATCCGAAAACAATTGTTCACTCACCGACTCGTTTTCTCCATGCTATCATGGGAATATTCAAACTTTTGAAATGTAATAATCTCTAATTGTTTGCGTTATTTAGTTGACTTATTTTTCCCCTCCCGATATTTCACGGTTCGATACACCACTAAATACGACTAACATACCGGTTACTGCAGTACGAACATGATCTGTATGCGTTGGTCAGGGGATTCACTACGAAGTGAAATGTGTTGTCCCCACTCGATTCAGTTCCCCTATCTCTCTTTTATTAACCGCTGTATCCTCAGTTGACTTGACTACTGAGAGCGATCTCGATCACGTATTATGTTCATGCATAAGCGGTTTATTTCTCGTGAGAGAGTTTAAATCTACTATTCCATAGAAATTCGCTACTATTAGTCTGAATGAGAGGTGCGACAGCTCATTTGGTGAACATCCATTCACACGAATGTATTTCACAGTCAAACGAAAGACTCATACAAATATTCAACTATGGGTTTTGGCACACACCCACTGATCACCGACGAGAAAGTGAATGTTGTAGCTCATTTGGTGGGCGGAATCAGTTACATATAGTCATGAGCAATATTCTGCGATGACATTGAGATCAGATCAGTATTCTGTGAACAAAGCTCAGTCAGTATATGCAACCATATGATGACTTTTAACCGTCTAATCTCGGTAACGTGTGTGTGTGTGTGTTGCACAGCTTACTTCTGTCGCAATAGGAACAAGAAGTAATGATATGAGATGGAAGGCTGAACGAAATGGTGTGATGTGCGTTGTTGTTGGTGGTGGTGAACAAAGTTAAAGTTTCATGAGATTGATGGAGGATTTGATTCAATTTCAAAAGGGAATTCGTCGTGTATAGGGGAAATGAAGCGTGAACTGAAAAGCTAGGAAGCACCGTACAGTACTGTACAACTGACTTATCAGGTTGTGAAAGTTTCCAACCGAGTCATAACCCCGGAGGCTAGTGCTGAGATGAGTGAGTTCCGTGGCCCGCAACAAGCTCGCAAAGATGGGTTGTGCTATATCGTGTAAATGGAAAATTAAAAAGAACTGTCTGATAAGCTGCTCCGTGGCCGGGTGGGTAGCACGCTTGCGTTCTACCTGTGAGGTTCCGGGTTTGATCCCCAGTTGGGTCGATGGATTAGCACTACTGCTGAGACCCAACCAGGTCGAAACAGCTGTTCAGCGCTTCCTAGTTTTTCAGTTCAGGCTTCATTTGCTCTATACACAACTAATTCGCTCTTTGCGAGATAAAGTTGTGCAATTTGTACGTAGTGACGTATTTCTGGTGTGAGATGAATAAAAGCAAGCCTCCTGTTAGTCCTGTGATGCCAGTAGGTGCTAATTTCGTGGATTGTAATTTGCGGAACGTGATCCTCAGAAGGAGGATAGCAGAACCATTTCGAATGACTGACTTCTCCCGAAACTTCCAGAAGATCGACGGGGTTTTTACTTTTCCACTAGATATCGTCACTACAGAGCCACTTCAAGTAAGCAAAGTTTCCATTTCTTTCGAGCCATCAAAATTATTTGACATATGTGGACGAGGGGGGGGGGGCGGGANGGGAAGTTGCTGGAAAGCCTCTACACCTTTTTCCATCAAGCCTTAGGTAAAACCCGCAATCCTTTAGCCTCGACCAGTAATCCTTTAGCTAAAATCCGAAATGCCTCAGCCAAAACCCGTAGTCCTTTTGCCTCAACGCACCAAATTTAACCACGCCGCCGTAGGTGAGTCAGATCAAAAAGTATCGGAATATTCTGAAGTCAACAAATGTTTAAAAATATATTTTCTATAAATTTTGATCCTGCAACACATGTGGATCGGAGAAGGTTTAAACGATATGCCCGTATCATCAAATCATTTGACACATCTCGTACAGCTTCAGTGTTTCTGTATAGAATGCGACACTCCTAGGAGTAAAAATCCTAAGTGTAACTCAAACGATACATTGCTTTGAATATGTGCTAAGGATAATAAAGCGTTCGTAAAAGTACACCCTCAAGCCATCAGTTTATTAACGGTGCAACGTATATCATAATTACCACGGTCGAGGTTTAATTATTACGGGTTTTTGTCTATAGCTTCTTGGGAAACGGTGTTCTATAGCGGTATGTGTCAGCAGTGTTTATTATCCTCGAACTTTTAATGTATCCGTATGTTGAAAAAGAGTTCACTTTAAGTGGATATACGAAACGGTAAGCACATAGCTTTTGATTTATTTCAGGGCTTCTAAATGCAAAACAGTAAATTGTTTGAGTTTCATTTGAGACTTTTACTCCTAGGAGTGTCGCATTCTATACAGAAACACTGAAGCTGTACGAGATGTGTCAAATGATTTGATGATACGGGCATATCGTTTAAACCTTCTCCGATCCACATGTGTTGCAGGATCAAAATTTATAGAAAATATATTTTTAAACATTTGTTGACTTCAGAATATTCCGATACTTTTTGATCTGACTCACCTACTGCGGCGTGGTTAAATTTGGTGCGTTGAGGCAAAAGGACTACGGGTTTTGGTTCAAGCTTGATGGGAAAAGGTGAGGCCATCCGTGACTTACGGTACAAATTCAAAATCGAAATGATCTAAAATGTATTTCCAATTCACAATCTCATAAATTGGTCTGAAGATGCATCAAAAGCCTTCCGACGCCTTCAGACATATCGCATCAGATTCCATTTTGCTAAATCATAGTCCGTATAACAGTTGGATATATAAAGATAATAACATATATGCGTACCAAATCCCATGACCCTACTTATAATTGTTCATAAAATGGAGGTGCACTAAAAACAATTCGCATGCAAAAAAACTTTGCACGGAATGATAATGGAGGCTTTGGTCTCTGATGAGTAGTCTGTCAGTTGTTCCACCAACAACTCGATAACATCTATCGAATGAATGCACGAAAACTTTGTTCTGAAAATTGACTGTATAGGGTGGCGACAATGGAAATGCGAAAACTAAACATAAGTAGGGGTTGCTAGAGAGGATATCAGATGATGACTACGTTGCTCGTAACAATTATTTGTCACTTTAAGCAAAAGTTCGTAACTCGGGGATAGGGGTTGTCCTACTCCATCTGCCACCAATACACACACAAAGAAACACACACCTGTGTACTTTTCATCTCCTTCGCTTATGATAACCGAATGGGTGAACCCTCAGTTGAACTTCTTAAAATAATCATCGATTTGAAACCGGTCTATCTGTCGTGCATACTCCGGTGTCCAAAAATTAGTCAGTTTCGATTCGGATGTTAAAACAAGTTCAAAATTCAAGCGAACAGGTTTGCTAAACCAACTGCTCAATTTAAACGCGTCACACAGAATGGTTGTTTTGTTTAACCGAGTACAAAGATTTCAGGCTTAAGCGAACTGCCACAACAAGGCCTGTTGCTTGTTTCTGGTGTACTTTCTCCGTTCACCTACAGTCCCATTGTATCTCAAAAGTATTTCCATAGGTATGGAGTTCATATTAATACGCGGTCCATGAATCAGTAAACACAAAGCTTTGGTCTGGAGATATCATTTGTTCTATCGATTGAATTCTGTATCTGGTGCAGACAGTTGCAAACCTAAGCAGATAATCTCATGTAATTAAGCGTTTATGCTTCTCCAAGTGCATAACTAATCAAATAGCAAGAACAAGTAACAAATTACACTTTTAGATGCAAACCTTTTGAGATTTTCGAAACTCGTTTCCAAATCTCGAATCTCATGAATGATGCATATTTCTTACAGTAAAACCAAATCATAACTTCCTCATAAACCGCAGTTTTATTGGCGCCAGGGGGTAAGTTCAGTGGGAGATATTATAATTTCTCGTTTGTTCCACTACGAATGGGGAGGTCAACATACTTTATCAGATGAGATGCTGATTAACAAAATGATGATGTAAAACATCTGAAGAAGACCCGACGGATATGAAAAGGGTACATATGAACTCATAGTTACCCCTGAGTAGTAGTATGGGATGATTGTAATGGACTTAGGCTGGCAACACGGACAGACAAGAGTAGAGTTCTTACTGTCATTTTTCAACAATCGGGATGTTTGGAAAAATGGTGTAATCCGACAGTTGGCCATAATGGTGCTATTTGTTTTCCTCTCCCTCAATGAAGCCCAATTCCTATTAAACTAATACGTTCTTTCCCAATTAATATGTATTGTTAGCTTGATAAAGATCAACGATGTTCGCTCCACGTATTTCGAAATAGGCTATCATTATTATTATTATTAATATCGTTGTTGTTCTTACTGAAGACGATGACGACGACGATGCGTTAGACGGTCTTTCATTCAGGTTTCACCTTCGCTCACAACCCTCACTCCCTCAAGCTTATCAAACACGTCGAAAACATTATAGACCCGAGTTTCACTCTCCTTCGAATGGTAATGAAATAACAACGACTCATTCCGGAAAGCGTCTAGAAGAACTGGCCTAGAATTATAATGTATGAATATATAAATATTATTTACAGCTTGATTTCTCATCGTTAATTGTAAATTTGAGGGGGAAGCCGACCAGGTAACGAATGGAAACTTCACATAAGATCTAATTTGAGAGGATTGTCAAAAGTGCAGTTGGGTTGCTGATTCAGGTTCATGCACCTCAGAAAAATCGGGGTCAGTGGTTTATCAAAGTCTATGCATTTTATTTATGTGCCGATGGTTGATGAAGCGAGAGAAACGTTCTCCGCATATTGCCGGTTAAAAATAGTCTCAGCTTCCCTCGCGTTCCATTTATCCTAAATAGAAACAAATCAACTGAGCATTCGCAGCCTCACTTGTACAGCCACAGCCAAATGTTTATATAGCTGCAATGGGCAGCTGGACGCTGATCAATATTCAATTCGTTGCATTCCACTCCTGTTTCTAGCTCATGCCACTTGAGCGCGCTGTCAAAGATCCGCTCAAACAGTCACCGTGCTTTTATTCATGCATGTCCGACGACGATCCTATGCAATTTGACATAGTTTTTCGCTGATTGCATTTGAGTGCGCACATGTGGAGACATTGGGTCAATCGGTCCGTCAAAGCACTTTTGCAACCGGTAAGCTTGTTTATGACTGAAAATAATCGATGGTCGCTCGGTTATTCTCCACTCGCCCGATACGGAAAATATTTAAATATAATAAAGGTCAGGTGTTCTTTCATTCGATCAGGTATTGACCTAAATCAACTTTCCGATTCATTTTGATGAATCCATTTCCACTTAGTCCCACTCCCTTGCAATAAGCATCACTGGTTTGCGCAGCCTTGTCCGTTTTATGGTAGTCCTTAAAATCCGTATTAACGTACTTGAGGTTGATCGATTCAGAAAATTTGCATTTTTTCGACTTTATGCGTAGGGCACTACTGAATTTGTTTAACCGTAGACAATGGTGATGTTCAATCCTCATTTTCCAAACTATTAAGTGTTAATCAAGTTTCACTGATGATTTATTAATCCACACAACTCCTTATCATTGTGAGTAATAATGAAATCTGCTCATTACTAGCCTACGGCGGCCCGTCTGTACTCTTTTATCGAACCAAGATTGCTTGCGATTGCCTTGACGTGTTCACATTGTAGTTGTATCATTTCCGTTCCCGGTTGGAAAACACTGTCCCGGAAAAATCGCGACACTCTGGGATGAAATGATCCGATTCGAAAAATACCACTTCTTATTGCTGAGGGATTCCGCTTTGATCATAAATTGGGTTGTTTTATTTTGAGAATAGCGCTTGATTTGTCGACAGTGCCACTTTACGCTTCTGTTGTTCCTCTCTTTTCGCTAATCAAATGTGTAAATTTTCATTAGCATTCCGGTGTGATCGGATGCGATGGAAATATCTTGATCATGAAGTACAGAGTAACATGCGTGAGAGCCTGAGAGAAACTTTGCAGTCATCAATCGATGTCGACTGTTCGACCCCAAAATATCACCCTCCCGTTATTTTCTTACTTAAATGCAATGGCCTGAGAATGAACTCATCAAAAACATATTTTTGTCTACCATCATTGCAAAAATTAGTTTAATTTATTATTTGGTATGAGTGGTTTTCACATTATTAGTCACGCTCTGACTGGGTTGCGCAAATTCGAAATCCAAGTCATTGGGTTAGAATGAAAAACGATCACTGGCCTATTCAATCAAGTACTTCGGAAATAAACTCACTAAACTTTCTGGACAGGATTGTAGTTTTTCATGGTTGCCATCGGATAACATATCCTGAAATCGAACACAATTCGGGGGCATCAGGCTTTTGCCTAACCAGTCACAACTGTTCAGTTTCATCGATCCAGGGAGAGGGGGTGTTGCGTTCAGACACATCAGACACAGACAGACTTGTTGGCAGTGACCAAGAGGCTTGCTCAGTTAAGTGTCTGGACCTGACACTCACATACATTGTGAGAAAACACAAAGTAGTGAACACGCTCGTTTGCGGTGATTCTTCTACAGGCTAATACATCACAATTTATATCAAACTGTTTGCAGGGGGAGGGAGAGATCAAGACAAGTTGGAAAAGAGATAACTAACATTCCAGTTCCATGACCGGAACTCACATACATTTCAAGGATTTCCTGACCCGTGAGAGAAAATCTGTTCTGCCAGGTGGTTACCATAATTTGTGCCACTGAGTTGCGGTCCTGTTGAGCCCATAACATGACGACGTCACAAATGCTTTATACCAGCTAATAAACGGCAAACGCCACCTTCAATGGAGCCTAAACTTAGCAAATTCCTTTCTTTTGCCTTGTAATTCAATTTATTATATATATGGTGTTATACAATTTTCAGGAAGGAGGAAGCGGCGAATCAGTGGGTTATCACACAACACAGAAAGGGGAAAGTCGAACGACAGTGGTAGGATTCGAACACACGTCCTCCGAGGTGATAATTGGGTGACGTTACCACTCAGCCACCAACGCACAATTCCATCAGAAAAGTAGGAAACATTGGTCAACCTGTCCCATAAAAATGACTGGCAGGGGCTCCATGCGTTACCGCACCGTTTGAAACACCATTCCTATGTGAACCACATTTGTCCACGAGCGTAAAGTGGGAAGCTTTCCCGGATAGTTTGAGTGCTAGTATGTCCATGTTCGGTATGCGTTTTGCACCTTCAAACTGTAAAATGCTACCACAAGATTGGGTTGGCCCAGCACCCAGTCTCACCCCGACTTAGGAAGTAGTAGAAGAAGTAGACAAGTTTTGCTATCTGGGTAGTTATATCTCACCTGGCGGACGCATCACAGATGAAATGTCGGCGCGCATGTAAAACACTCGGTTAACATTTGCCAACTTGAGACATCTGTGGTGCGGTCGCGACGTGAGGCTGTCCGTGAAGGGTTGAGTGTATGCTGGGGCACTTCGGCCAGTCCTGCTGTACGGTGCAGCGACTTGGCCACTACGGGAACAGGATAAAACTAGACTGTCGGTGTTCGAACACCGCTGCCTACGTCGCATTGCAGGAGTCTGGTGTGGAAACCGGACGAGCAATGCTGAGGTTAGGCGCAGAGTTTTAGATAATTGTAGTCGTCCACTGGAGCAAGTAGTCGACCTTCATAGATTACGTTGGTTGGGGCACTTGTTACGCATGTCACCAGATAGGTTGCCACGGCGAGCGATGTTAACCGAGGCAGGTAGTGGGTGGAAGAAAGTCAAGGGTGGTCAAATGAAGACCTGGCATGAGGATATAAAAACACTAACCAGTAGTCTGGGTCACATAGGTCCCATTAGGCTCCTGAATGGGGACCTCGGAATGACGGTCACCGAAGGTTAGAGACACTGCGCGATATGGTTGGGTGTCGTAAACAGTGGCGCTCGTGCATCCACTTATTATTCTCCTAATACCACTCTGTATATACTTCTCCATCTTCCGCTTGAATTTGTCTTCATCCTGCTCTTTTATCCAAACGGGACACCAAAAGACAGGAACCAAAACCGGCGCACGAAAGTGCATGGTTAATGGTTTTACAAACTGAAACTGTAAAGGAAAGCGGAAAAATTCAGGATACCGTGGCCGATAGAATACATATGTGTGGTTTGGGATTGAATCGCAAAATAAAACCAGAGTATATATTTTTTTTAACATTATTCTCAACTAAATTGCTGATTGAAGCAAATAATTTTGTTCCCATGGAACAATGCATCTGTAAATCCATCAAATGATTCCCCCAATCAAGCGAATTTCTCATCCGATTTTTTTCGGTTAAGAACTTTTTTCAGTTAAATTATTCCGGAAGAAATAAGCTGTGGAATTGACGATCTACTGGTTTTACCGGCCCGTGAACCCCAAAGGATCAAATTATACCAGTTTCAGTCTTCAAACTTTTGAAGCAGTTACGTCAAAGCAAAGAAAGGGCATACAAAAGCAAAGATCTTCAAAGAGTTAAACTCTTATCTTTTGCTATCAAAGGTGAGCTACATCAACTGAACGGCATTTATACTCGTACACTCCTGCACAACAAAACCTGCCGGGAAACCTGGGACACCATCAGGCAACTGAGTGTTCAATCCTCACTCGTGTCTCGAACAGCAATAGACGTTGAGGAACCAAATAGAACATTCAACAAAAGTACCAACAACACGGGGACGGGGCCAATTATCACCAGCGCAAACATCGACCCCAGCAATAAAGAACTCTTTACTATTCGACAACAGGATGTTCTGAATGAGTTGCTGACAATCAAACCCGATAAATCACCCGGTCCCGATAGGTTGGAGGCTACCAACCTTAAGGAGTGTGCTCACACACTTTTGTCAGTGCTAACAGCTCTGTTTAGCTTGTGTTCGGAAAACGGAATTATACCGGATTGTTGGAAAGCTGCCTCAATCACTCCAGTGCCTAAAAGAGGCACCTCCAAATTCCGTCCCATTGCATGTACGTCTGTTGTGTTGAGACTTTTCGAGAAGTTACTCCTTCAAGGAATGTCATCTCAGCTGAATGTGCAGGACCGAAACCAATTTGTTTACCGTCGCTCTCGTTCCACCCTAGATGCCCTAGCTTCGCTGGTTCACTACATTCTGTCAGCATTTGATGGAAACAAGAAAGCTATCAGAATTTGTTTCCTGGATTATAGTGACGCCTTTATTTGTGCTGACAAGTCTATGCTGTTAAATATTTTGTCTTCAAACGGAATATCGTAAACCAGTACTGCAGTACTCAGTAACTATTTCATAAATCGATCACAGTTCACGCGTTACCTTGATCGTTCCTCCTCTTCTTCAATTTCTACATTAGGCGTATTACAGGGTGCCATTCTATCCCCGTTTTTCTTTTTTACTTATATTTCATCCACGCCTACTTTTAAAAATTCCCTGCTCAATAAATATGTTGTGGTCGGAATCGCCTATCCTGATGCATCTGTCACCTCCACCATCGAACTTGGTCTTACTAATCCTGCTGAGTGGTCCACTGAGCATAACCTAACTCTCAATCCCTCTAAATGTGTAGACATGCTGTTCTCACTTCACAGGGGGAATCGTTATGCCAATCTTCTGGAATCCTGTCCCACGTTAAACATATACGATGATACTATTGTCCAACCCCAAAATGTCAAGTATCTTGATGTGTTAATTAACCACAACGTATGCTGATCTGACCAAGTTGTTTCTGTATTTGGAAAGGTCAGGAAACTATCATTTTATGTCTTACGACTGAAAACACTATCCATCCCTCGCTTCTTGATTAAACGTTTTCTTTTTGCCTGTGTTTTACCCCTATGGTTGTACGGGTCCCCAGTAATCTTTCCAGGGATGCTCAAAAAGGACTTTAAATTGCTTTCCAGATCATTAACACATTTATCAAGAAGTAGCGGGATTTCTCGTAAAACTATCTATCACTTCATCATTTCCCAACATACAAAGTCGTGCTTCTCGTTATCAACAAAAATCATAGATAACCCTTCAAATTCGTTACATCAATATTTTATTAAGTGTGTATCCTCCTCTTCCACCCGGCCCCGCTATGATTGTATATTCGCTCGTATGACCGCCTATCGGTCTTCTGTGGTGCCCTACCTTGTCCGTTTTCTTGTAAGCCCAAAACGCATCGCTTCTGAACTTAATTCACTCATACCGTAAATTGTTTTCTTTTTCATTGCTTACGATAATTCTGTTACAATTTTGTTCGATAATTGTTGATTGACTATGTGACTGCTGAATATCCACCTTTCGGGGGTGCATAAAGCAAATACTTGATATGACCTGACTTTGTTCCCCAAATATTTATGTACAATGACGAATGCTGTTGCGACGAAAAGTCCTAATGTGTGCTTTTTTCTTTCCCAACAATTTGTACGCCTACATTGTCTACGTAACTTTACACCAGTTGATTCTTTCGATGTGGCATTGCATAATTTCTGGCCACTTGTCTCGGAAGTCATTTCGAGAGGAGACAAAACTGATATTAGAATGTCATCACCAGGTGATCGGGGGATTTCATGAATGACCGGTGCAATGCAATTAGTACTACTAAAAATGAACTTTACCCTGTGAAAAATAGCCTGAGTAGTATCTAGATAGTTCATTATGAGCAAATTTGCTCAGAATTTCTTTGGAAGGAAATCACATTGTGTTATATCCGCCAGCGATTTTTGGAAGCGGAACACAGGGGTAGGTGTTTGTCAATGGTCCAAGATAAAAATTTTGAAGTGCACCGAGCAGACCGTCTGAAGATGGTGAGACGATCCAATAGCCGAAAGATTTAGGGCCAACATAGAGGAAAGTGAGAAGAAAACTGGAAGAGGAAACCAATGCGAATCATGTTATTCAGAAAAAGGAAATGCTTCCTCACCCCAGTTATCATGTTATTTTATCATGAACATGTAGGATAAATATTCACGTAATTGCAAGCATTCAGCAGGAATCAAGAGGGACGACCAATCCAAAGCTACCAAAGAAAATCAGAAAGAAGGCTGATTGATGATGGAGGTCTAACACACAACCTCCAACCTGGTGGGATGTTATATTATGCATAGTGATCACCGTTTTCCAGATGGATTGTTGTTTGACTGCTTATTGAAAAGGGATCTGTTAGTGTAAACCACTGTGAACAAGTTTGTGCCTCAGTGACGAAAAAATATTGTGAATGCCAGTGATAACTTGAATGATGATTACGAAATACTATCGCCCGTAAAAACCGAGTCACAAGTATCCAAACGGTGTTTTGGCGCTCAGGTTATCATCAAATCCCGAAAGTGTAGAACGGAAGCTACTCACGACGCTCAGCTTTTGCAATCAGTTAACACACTGAAGAAACCCTTATAGCGAGTCCTTTCTGTAGTGACGAGGGAGCGGACAACGTTTGGAGTAGTGTTAATGTGAAACCAACTGCCTTTTGGTCGGCTAACGTATGAGATGCTCCGATTGATACGTCTGGGCGTGAGTCATTATTCGATCAATGGATATGTACTGCTCGTGTTTACCGACAAACGAAATGACGCATTAGCACAATGTCTGATAGGGATTTCAGAGATGTAACAAAATCACCTTTCATGGTGAAGTTCTAGTTCTATGTAACCATTAAATGTCCGCCACTTGAGTGATTTATTTCTGATTCTTATCAGAGAATAACGGAATTCGTCTATATTCATCGGGACAAGGACCGGCTGATCATTATTCTATCATCGTCGTAGTCTGACGATATCCATCCGTCTGGAGATCATGTTTTTATTTTTCAGACCTGTTTTGGATTGCACTGGAATAGTGAAACCGATATCATGCATCATGTGCGGAGTTACGGCAAACTGTGAGCATTCGAATCTTTCAATGATGGGGCCAAACATGATCGCATTTCACTTCATGATTTGTATATTAACTGGTTGCTTCCTCTCGCTCACTTTCCAAAAAAGCACAGTGGTGATGATTTCTGACAGAGTGAACGATGATTGACTGCACATAATGTTACCACCCCAAAAACATGTTGATTATATGGTCATCGGCATTCCACGTACAATTTTCGCCACCAAGAATCTGGCGTGCATTATGCCATCACTATCACAACAGTATGTTTTTAACACATTGGAAACTGTAGACAGACTACCTCACCGTCTGAGGAAAAGTTTGGATTTCAGGCGGCCGTGGAGATATCAGCTGTGAACTTGAGAGTGTAATCAGAGGTGATTATAAAATATTCTGTCTATACCGTTCTGACTACAGATGAAACAATTTCAACTTGTGTCAATGTTGTAATTTCAAGTTAGGTCACTGATCACGTTCTGTGTGGGGGGAGGAGGGGTTCCTAACGCGACTGGTGCTCTAGCCGTAATGCTTCACCGCTCGAACTGGGACTGTCGCAACAAAATTTAATAGAGTGGAGATTCGATCTTTCATACCCTGGGACCCTTATCGGTGTTCAGATGAGGTCAAACGAGTATGACCGAACACGGTGGTAATTGACCCCATTCAGTCCGGTAAATAACAGGTCACGATAAAATGGATCGATAGATCGACAGACAAGTAAGCAAGATCAGTTGGATGGGTAGAACAATGATTTTGAACACAAAACGCAATGGGGACCGACTTTTCCACGAAATTCACTGCTTGTTTCGTAGTTAAAAGTTGTCCACATCTTTTGACTGATTGTGTAAACCAGTAATGTCCGATAATCCCCACCCTCTCCAAACTTGTATTTCTTGTTTCCTTTCCAAATCAGTGATCCGTAACAAATTCAAACAAGTGTATACCCGCACTATGATCGCTCTAGTGCTCCTTATCTAGACAGACAAACAGAACAGCTGATTGATCATTAAAAACAAAATCTTCTTCGAATACCTTTACACGAATCCCCATGTTTTTATTCCCACTTTTTCACGGTTGCTCTTATACAAACAGTTCTGTTGAAGTTTGCCCAGTAAAACACTGAAAAATTGTCTGCCGGTTGGTAAAATAAGGTGTACTATCGACCCGTTCATTTTGTCCCATTTCACACGCATGTGACCTATGGTGCGTCATACCCTGTTGACCACACGACAGTCGGGATTTAGCTCAGTAAACCATTTGGTTCTTCTGGTTTCGCTTCACAAGCTTCCGTATAGGCATTCACGGTCTTTTGTTCACCTCGTTAGCCTACCGGCTCCAATCATTTCTTTAGCATGCAATGTGAATCTGTGTGAAATTCTGCGGTTATTTTCCAGTTATGGGATGCTACGCTGATGCCTACTCTGCCTGGCTGTCATCTCCGTTTCATCAGTCCGACATTGCATTTTTTGTCTCTGTTTGTTCTGCCGCTGTGACTGTTTCGATCAATGAAACTGAGCCCCGTTTGGATGATTTTTTCCGTTCCAATTCCATGTCCAATATACACATCCTACAATGAATATTGATGCAATGTCTAATCAATCCCAGTGGTAAACAAGTTCGATTTCAGTGTTTCCTAATTACACAAATCCAACACATATTGAACTAATTACAGAAAGGATCTCGTTGTGAAAAGAAATAATAACTTGAATGTTCGGATGTGAGGAGCCAATTAGCGCCTGTTCAGCACGGTAAACGTGTCGGCAATCTGTTTAAGAAGGGCCTATGTGCTTGTATGAATCGTTTTAGACCACCGAGAAGGAGGGGCGGATACTGATTACCTTTGGAGAGGCTAGAATACAAAAACCAGTGGTCAGAGGGTCTAAAGATCCGAACGCTTCAATCACCTCTTACGGCCTGATTAGCGTCAATGAAGTGCGAAACTTTCGCAGTTGTGATCAACTTAATTATTCCACTTCCCAGTCATGCAGGATAATGCTCACGGATTGTATTGTACTGTATCGAAGCTTTAGCGATTTATATACAAGCTTTCAGCCAAATAAGCTCGAATAATGCCCAGGAGTATCTTATTTACCTTGAAAATCTCTGATAGTTCACTTCAATTCGTGGAGAAAAGCGCCTATTCAACGAGAAAGCAGAATATTAAATCAACTGTCCATTCCTATTCCGTTAATGCTTCCGGATGCTCTCCTTGGCGATAAGAATTTCATTAACCGAAATGGCTTCTACTTTTCCCCGAATGATCTCACCTCCGTTCCTAAATTGCAATGTTTTTCTGCAATGCAAACACTCACTGTTTCTTTTAATCAAGCTCACCAAGATTACGCAAAAAACAAGCTGGTGAGCAGCCATTGTAGCGGCTCCAGTTCCCTCTGGCTCACTCTATACATCCAACGCAAAGCGACACAAGCAGGCATCACATACACAGCGAAGTGGACTCTCCAGTCCTCCACGAAAGCTGTCTCCTAGTCTTTGACCTATATACTTCCTTAACGTCTAATGACGGAGTGAACTGATCGATGGAGCCTAAGTTTCTGGTCCCCGTTGTGCTATTGGACTCCTCGAACATCCACCAGAATGATACACCAAGCTCTATTATAGACAGGATACAAAAACTGAACCAGACGGGATTTTTCCCAGCTGTCGCTAAAATAATTTGTTTCCAGTTTGTGCAACCATTAATCATGCACGTTCGTGCACCGGTTTTGGTTGCTGTCGTTGATAAAATAAGCCAACTTCCGGAACTGATGCCACACTTGTATTTATCTCTTCACTCCAACCAATTGCACTGATCTGTAATAGTTACCATTCCCAATCGTTGAGCCCTCAAACCCTATTAATTATTACCATCACATTATTCACGCTAGAAGTCATAGATGTTCTCTATCACAGCGGATCGGTAGCACTCACGTCAGGGAATCGCATAGTTGAATATGCGGAGCTTGGGAAGACTTGGTGGAAGTACACAGATAGCGAAATATAAAGGCCGTTTGCTTTCCCCCACTGAATGCGTGTCCTGCATATCGAATACTCTCCATGAGAAAATTGGCACCTATAAACGTGCGGCAATTTCCCAACTTTCAATTTTATGCATTGTTTTACCGATGGTAACAACATCAAGTCCTACCCTTATCCGTCTCACTTCACCTTTTTCAGCATCTGTGCAGACCCGTCGTCCATCAACGCCTTACCTCATTCGAACACAGAACTCAACTCTGACCGGGGTCTCATAATCGTGTAACTTCTTAATACCTGAATACTCCGCTTTACGCCTAGTTCCCTTCAGCTGCTGTGGATTTTCTACTTCGGTTTTCTCCAACACCGAAGGAGTAAGCATTTAATTGGTATCATTTATAACATAACCACTTTGACGGTACCAAATACCAACTTATCGTCATGAGCCTCTCTTTGAAAAGTTATGTATGTCGAAAAACTGTCTACCTTCCGTCCATCGTGATCGGATTCGACGAAAGGCTGTACGATTTGTGTTAACATACACCATTAACTTTACACAGCAAGCTGGACGGCCCGCAAAGTTGTGGAGACCAACAGCCCATGCGGTGGAACTCAACGTGGCCAATCACAAGGTCTCAGGACCTAGCTTGAAATATGCACATACTCTTTTTACAATAAATCTTTATTATTTCTTATGAACCAGTAACTGAACTTAAGCAATGTTGCAAAATATTCCGAGTGACAATACGTTACTGGATAATACAATTTGAGTACCGTCAACGCGATCTCGTAATAACGATATGAATTGTGACTACTTCTTAGAACACGACGGTGCGTTGTGATTTGTAGAACGGATAAACCCTAAAGTCAGACAAATCTACCACCTGAACCGTTCGGGAAATAGGTGACCGTGGACTTGAAGTAGTATGGCCAAATAGGACAAGCGTAGTCATGAGCAGCACGAGAGCGAATTTTTTCTACCATCAACGTTGCAGGACGACGGCAGAGTTCGAAAGTTATTTTTAACTGGTTCACACTAATAAAAGCGATTTGAACCGTTTGATCACATAGACTAATTACAGCTAATATTGCTATATTGCTCGTTCAGAATGGCTAAAGCTCAAAATATAATCTATCCGGAAACACTACAAACTACGAATGCCTTCTGGTTGACTCACGTAAAATAAAATCCAACTATCGTTTCCAAAACGGACTCACGTCAAGCCAGGTTGGTATTAGGACATTCATCTCGTTTTACTATTACACATTTTTTGTGACGAACAACAGACGGGGATGAATTCTATGGTCGTGAAAACCTGCTGTTCAAAGAAGGATAGCCGTAGCCTAAGCCCGGGACTTAGAGTGGTAGACCACACATTGTCTCGCTGGGTTAGGCGCCATATTGATCGAACGACAGCAACGCAGCCTACCACCACAATTGGGTGGCGGGATTCGAACTTCGGACCGTAGGATCCGAAGCACGCCGGTAAATCACTACACAACCACCATCACCAACGTTCAGAGCGCTAAGAACCATCATGCGGTTTACCATCGTAAGTATCAAAAAGCGCGAAGTCCTGAGTAGTAAACTAATTATTCATACATTGTTGAACATCAAAATGAGGTCACCCGACCCACAACAAAAAAAGTGGGTCGAAATACAATATAGGCTAAAAGGGCGAAAAATGAGTTGAATAGGACGACCGGTTGTGACCGAAAAATGTGCGCGACGAAGTGCTTACTTCAAATAGAGGATAAAAGTTCTGACGAAAAGCACACGGCGAGGGACAGCGTACGAACTGGTTTTTACAGGGGTTGAAAGATGGACTTCTGAAAGTTCAGTCTCGTTTCGGAAGTTGTCAAACGTTTAGTAGTGAATGTATACCTTGTGGAGCGCTAGCACAAAAAAACCAGTGCTAACTGGCGTGAAATATGTATTATATTTTGCGATTAGTCGAGAACTCAAACGGCAAGGTGGTGAAGACAGCAAGATTGAAATCTACGGAGGATAAACATCAAAGCACAGCGAATCATGCGATTCGAGCAATCCAACCCTGCTGTTGCGTATTGCCCTCCACTTTGCTATGAGTACACCAGTTTTAAATTTGAAGGAAGTAAGTCCGAGGATCTTCCACAAATTGCTTGACTTTCCGCAAGAATGTAACCGCCTCACGTCCATCAATTAATCGATGGTCGTAGGTGAGTGCTACATACATCATCGGTCGTATAACAACCTGGCCTTTGTGTGCCACTGGTCGGTCGAAAACTCCGTAGAGACCGAGTATTGCTGATTGTGGTGGATTAATTATTGGAGTCCCAAATAAGGACCCATATACACCACCGTTGCTGATTGTGAATGTTCCACCATCCATGTCTTCAACCGCCAACGTACCCTGCCGAGCTTTTTGACCAAGATCGTAAATCTCTTTCTCAATTTCGAAGTAGTTCATTTTATCCACATTTCTTACTACAGGTACCACAAGTCCCTTTGGAGTAGCCACTGCTATACTGATGTCGATATAATCTCGATAAATAATATCTCCACCGTCAATTACAGCGTTTACCGCAGGTTGGTCTTGTAGAGCTACGGCTGAGGCTTTGGCAAACGTGGACATCATGCCCAATTTGACACCATGCTTCTTTTGAAAAACCTCCTTGTATGAATTTCGTAGCTCTAATAAGTTGGAAAGGTCGATCTCATTGAATGTGGTCAACATAGCACATGTGTTCTGCGCATCCTTTAGCCTTTGTGATATACGTAGACGCATCCGCGACATCTTGACACGTTGTTCTCCTCGTTCTCCAGTAAATGATGCAGTGCTCAAACCAGGAGGAACCGCAAGTTGTTGTGCCTCCGCAGATTTTGGAGCCGGTTTAGGTTGTTCTTGCGCTGCACGGGGCTCTTTCGGTGCTTGTTCAGAGCTTTTGGGTGGTGATGGTGAACTCTTCGCAGTAGGTGCTTGGTCAGCCGCTTTTTCTTTGACAGCACCCTCTACGGCAGCAGCATCATCAACCTTGAAAATTTCTTGACCTGGAACAACTTTGCCTCCGTCCTCAACCAGGAGTTCAGTAACCACACCGGCGAACGGAGCAGGCACCGGCACATTCGTCTTATCGGTTTCGATTTCTGCAACGACCTCGTCTACTCGTACTTGATCTCCAACCGCTTTCTTCCATACAATATCACCTTCGCTGACGGATTCGGCGAAAGGTGGTACGGAGACAGACCGCACAGCCCCCATTGGGGTGGTCGTGTGAAGAAAACGGACCACGTGACACCTGAAATGCAACAGAAAATATAATAGACTGCATGTTCATGTTTGTAATTAGATATAATATGCTACATTCGAATACGTTGCGGTGCAGTAAGCTGAATCTACACATTTAACCATATTATCATCTTGGTGACATGGATAACAACGGTAAAGCCGGTCTCAGTAAAGGCTAGGGTGAAAATAAATACAATATAAATATGAGCAAGAATGGCTAGGAAAAAATAAATTGGGGATGTTGGGCATGTTTCGTTTATTCCTGTCAGTAACCGTGCTTGATGAACAAACACCAATATCCGTAAATGCAAAGGATTCAACGAAAAACCAGCAACCAATCCATTAAAATGGATTGCAGAACCTTGATTCGGCAAATTCAGAAGCATACTAATTCCCAAATAATCCGCAAACGGCGACCATCAGGCTGATAACACGATAGGTAATCCGAATATCGGATTCCAAAGCATACATGCTGACGAATAATATCGGATTTCGGGTGGAATGAGTCGAATGTTTTCAACTCCGAAAGCCTCAGTATGGTCCAAGGTGGGGGACCCAGGTTGCGGCCAATCATCCTTTCCTCGCGCCTGTTAAGATGCTTGTGTACGGCCAAGCGTCTCAAATAGCCTCTGCTGAGGAAGCCCTACTTACTACCTTCTCGCCGCAGGTGTTTTCACATCAAAGTGAGAGGACAAAAAGCCAATATCTGGTAGTTTACCCAGGGGAGTAGACCAAAATCACAGATTCTCAACCAACCCAGAGGCGTACGAACCACACACACATGCACACTTTGCTGGTTATGACAGTGGTCACCGGTTCGATTGGTTATCGAAGTGTATTGCGTACCTTGGACGCTTAACCTTGTCCAAAAGGCGCACGATCCGACCAACTGGACACCGATCCCAATAGACCGCGGTTTTCACAAACCGCCCTGCTGCCTTGCAGATTAGGATTTGGTTGCTCGTCATACAGAGAGCTGAGCATGATTCATTCGCCACAGCTGAGCAATTGGCTTCTTGAGCCACTAATAACCGAACATTCTGGTCCCTCGCTAAAGCGGCTTCATGTAATTTTTGCCCTTCCAACTTTCCTTCTATTTGCAATTCCTCTGGTACTCATGTTTTTGAACCCACGAAAAAGCAGATTTTCGCATCCTGGTTTGCCTCCAACTCCAACTTATCTACCGACTCCACAGTTCAGCTCTCCTCCCATACATCCAGCCACTCCTTGTTATCTATCATAACCAGAAAGGTCCACCAAACTCTTCGTGGTTTGGATGTTTGTACACAACCTAGTTCGGACAGTATTCCAACTATCATTCTAAAAATGTGCCCCAGAATTAGCCCGTTTTACGCCGCCTTTTCTGTTCTTCACTCGATTTCAACTCTTCCCCACTCCATGGAAAAATGTCATTATTTTCCCTATTCTGAAACATAGTGACCCTTTCGAAACCTACAACTATCCTTTCATTACTCTCGTGCCTGTAATTTCGTAAGTTTTTGAAACCATTATATCCCACCACCTGCGTACGTCTTGCGAACGCGAAGGTTTGTTGAATGGTCGTCAATGTGGTGTTCGCCTTCGTCGATCTACGAGTGACTTACTGGTGCTTACATCGCATTCCTGTTCAACTGTATTTGATAACCACGGAGAAGCTTACATTGTCTCGTTAGACATTTCAATGGCCTTCAACCGCGTTTGCATGAAGGTCTACTATCGAAATTACCCACATTCGGAATCTACTCGTTCCTAGTGGCTCCAGTGTTTCCTCAGTAAGCAAAAATCATGGCACCTTTATTTATTTTTATAAAGATCATTGTACTGGTTTGTTTGGCGACCAGTCTAAACTCAGACGTGTGTGAAAGAAGAGTTGTTTACAAGATAACGTTTACCTACACTCTAAAATGCGATGTAGACAGCGAACACCGCCGTCGCATTTCACGAGTCTGGTGGGGCAACCGAACCAGCGATGCCGAGGTTAGGCGTACAGTTTTAGGTAATCGCACGCGTCCACTGGAGCAGGTAGTCGGCCTCCATAGATTACGTTGGTTGGGACATGTGTTACGCATGTCACCAAATAGGTTGCCACGGCGAGCGATGTTTACCGAGGAAGGGCTTGGTTGGAAAAGATCAAGGGTGGTCAAACGAAGACCTGGCATGAGGGTATCAAAATCCTAACCAGGAGACTGGGTCACATAGGTCCCGTTAGGCTCCCTGGCTGGGGACCCCGAGATCATAGTCACCGATGGTTAGAGGCACTGAGCGATGTGGTTGGGTGTCGCAAACAGTGGTGCTCACGCATCTACTCATTATTCTCTTAACACTAGTCCGTATGAATTCTCTATATACTGCTTCAATCGGCTTTCAACATTCCAATCTTCATCCTTCTATTTTATCCAAACGGGCGGCCAAAGGACAGCAACCCAAATTGGCGCACGAAAATGCATGGTTAATGGTTGTAAAAACTGAAACTGAAAACACTCAAATTCCTACTGTGACCACCATCATCAGTTAAAATGAACCTCGGTGACTGCTGTCAAATTCAAAATGCGTACGAGTTAAAAAAAAATGTGTAACATCGTTTCAATACTTTATATTTTCTCAAAATGAGTAGGGCCAAAAAATGAGCAGTTATTAACTATCGGATATATGAACGGATAGCTTCAACGATGGCGTTAGTCTCTTTCTCTACAGAGGAATGATGCCGTTCACTTCATCAACATCGTACAGCGAAATACAGCGAAGCGAACTTCGCTGATCGCTGCCAAACTCGCAATGCATACAAGGTTAGTAGTAAAATTTAGAGGGGAAGGGATTGGATCTATTTTGAGGGAGGGAGAAGGTGAGCCCCTATGGTCAACACACAGTACGCAACGAACTCTGCATACATACCGATTCAAGCATTCTGACCTGATAAGAGACGACAAGAACTAAGGAAGGATTATTCGGATCAACGGATGTTTCGAATGGTACCTGCCCAGGCAAGACAATCCGAGGTGAAGCACAAACAAAAAGAAATGCAACTTTTCGTCCAAAGACGAGTTCAAACTGCTCGATGTCCGACTTGGTGGCCATCATCATCATCATCATCATCGAACAGCGAAATACAGTGAAGCAAACTGCACTGATCGCTGCCAAACCTGCAATGCATACAAAATTATTGGTAAAATTTAAGGTGCACAGGGATTGGACCTATTTTGAGGGAGGGAGAAGGTGAACCACTATGGTTAACACACAGTGCACTGCATACATACCGCTTCAAGCGGTCTGGCCTGATAAGAAACGACAAGAAAGCCACTGCTGTCGGTTCGCTGTCATATCCTTCAATGTCTCCAACCAATCGGCTGTGGAGTCCTTCGGACCCCAACCTGGAAGGCAACTTGGTGGTGCTAATGCACGTCAGTATTCTTCATGTTGTTTATCTCCCTCCAATTAGTAGCCGGAGTGCGGCCCTTATTAGATGCAAGCAACTCAGTGGAACCATAAGTAAACGTTTGAAATTGTTCAGTAGGAAACTGGTGGGTTCTTCATTGAGAGGTGTTACCAAAACCAGAGACCCCAACATCCTTGTCAGTTAAGGAACCCGTCACAATATATTTGCCCTGTTCTATAAACCATCTATCACGACAGTTCACGATGAAGAGACAGTACTTTGATTGGTGACGTGTAGTACAACTCTGACTAAGAGAAAATGGGGATAGGTGTCCTGGGTCATGATTGGTGACTCGTTACACCTCGCGAAATGCTCGTAGACTAATAACCTCCCCAATTCTCTGCATTCACGTGCTGGTGTCTCCCACCGAACTGAGGAATAAAGATCAACATCCTGGGATATATCTATTAGTGGTATGGTTTTTGACTGAATCAATCAAATCGTGACACAGATGTTCAAGAAAATGGAAACGAACGTAAGCGTGAGGGGGATAAAAATGAAGAAATAACTGTGGTGAATCACAGGTAGGCGGTGATGGTGCAGTGATTTAATCACTGTCGCAGGCGTACTTTGGACCTATGGTCAGAGGTTTAAGCCCCGCCACCGCCACCCAAATTTGGTGGTAGGCAGCTTTGCTGTCGTCCAGTTCAATACCATACCTAACCTGGCGGGGCCTTTGTGGTCCCGGGGCTTAGGCTATCGGTTACCATCAATGAACAGCAGGTCCTCGTAACTATGGGGTTTACCTCGTCTGCTGTTCATCGCACGGTGTGTAATAAAAAAAGGCACTTCATCGGCAGCGATCACAATGAAATACGACGAGCAACGAGTCGAAACCTCAACGTAAGCCTACGCAGAGACCACGGGATCTGGTGGACTCAAAGCGCGATAGAGATGGAACGTGCTGCCGCCATGGGAAACTACCGTAAGCTGTTCCATCTCATCCGGGTCACCGGTAGGAGAGCCTTGGGTGTGAGCGAAACTGTCTGCGAAGTTGACGGTTTGCCCATTCACAATCAACAGTGACGTCTTGCACGCTGGGCGAAGCCCTTCAAAGCAGTTTAGCTGGCCACCAGCGTCAGCTCCTCACAGCTATTCCGGCACACGTCCCATGGTCTATCACAACAGACTCACCTTCTGAGGCGGAAAACTGGTTCAAGACTGGCAGGAGCCTGTGTCTGCACTCACCTTCTGTGGTGATCAGCTAGAAGTAGTTGGGAGCCTCAAGTACCTCGGGAGCTTGATCGCAGCTGGTGATGGTGTTGGGGACGAGATCACATCACGAATAGCGAAAGTTAGAGCAGCTTTCGCCAACCTAAGACACTTGTGGCGCCGCCATGACATCCGACTGTCCCTTAAGGGAAGAGTGTACAGCGCCGCAGTTCGTAGTGTTTTGCTTTACGGTTGCGAGACCTGGTCTCTCTGAGCGGAGGATGCTAATCGACTTTCTCTATTCCACCACCGATATATATATAT
>UZAN01039527.1:16511-30154 GCA_900618425.1 Echinostoma caproni
ACCAGATTCAGTCAGCTACGGACAACAGGTCAGGAAGGCATTATGTATACATCATAAATGCCGCCGTATGTCGTAGAGAACGATTCCGAAGAATGATAAAAAATATCTGACTCGACTTAGCGCGACGCTTTGTCTGACTGGCAAGAGTGAAAACGAATTAACCAATCAGACAATACTATTCTAGTCCGATTGATGTAGCCATTGGGTTGAACTGTTAACCATGGTTTGTGTACTGCAAGAAACAATGGGTTTCAGGTCTCAAACCACTGGGTTGAGCTTTGGATTCTTGGCCGGATGCAAGCTGTACACGAGTCGCAGCCAACACGAAACTGTACAGTAAACCAATGACTCAGTGGAATATTCGGAATTTTACGTTAGAATGGCCGTATCTGTGGTCACACCAACTCGTACTAAAGCCTAGATAACTTTGCTGCTGGTCAGAGAATCTACCATCTAAACTAGATTCAAATAGTTCCTCCAAATTTAGTTGAAATCCATCAAGCGCTTCATCTCCTATAAACGCATAGGTCGTCTCTCTCTCAGTGCTCTCAGTTTAAATTGAACCGAAAAAGAGAAGAAACGTACCACGTCAAAATACTTCCATGCGGTCAGTGTTGTGAACTATTCGAGTGCAACTTCACTTAATGGTGAGTATTCACAGTTTATAAACTTCCGATCTGTAGCATCCAGCAAAATAGTGTGTCTCATTGGGGAGCATTATATACCGCCACAATGATTCCACAGCGAACTGTACACCAGGATTTCCGTACTCTTCATTCTGATGTCAGCTTTCATTTTGTCATTCTGTTCCTCAGTGTGTTCCCCACATGTGAAAAGAAACTCACCAACTGCCCCTAAGAACAACAGGCTTATTTTTACATGATAGTAATAAACGAATTAAATGGAATTTTCAATAATGAATTTTATCGCATACAGAACGAAGGAACCGACAGTGGAAAAGCCGGGAGGGTACTTTTCGGGTCTCATCAGCAGCCAGCATCCATCGACCCAACTGGGTATTAAATCGGATGTCTCAAAGGCCAAGCATAATCGTGCTACCTACTTTATTACTGAAAAGCCGATCGTACTGGTTAGTTTTGCCCATAAACGATAAAACACAATCCATCTCTACGAGTTTGTTGCCAGCATCTAATCTTAGCCATATGGCCTCTAGGGTTATTAATTGATCGGAAATATTCAGAACATTGTTCCATGTCACAGATAGTTTATATATAATGATAAACAACTGATGGATAATCAAAATGGGGTGATCGAACAGATAAACTATCTATGACTAGTCTGTTGCATCAGATAGGTGATGTTGGTGTTTCGTCTAACCGAATGGTGGTGGAGAACAAACACAAATTACGTCACTATAGATGATGTGTTGTTTATCTGTGCAAACCTTATTGTTCTCGCAAACTGTTTCTGTACTCATTGGGATACCTGTGGATTTAGTGAACACGGAGGAGACAGACATTTGATTGTAACCAAGAGCTGACCTGTCGGTGTAGCTCCCTCTTTAATCAAGCAGACTAAAAGGTAAGTCTTGTGCACAAATATAGGCGATAAACACTACCGCTCCGCTACTCTGGATTCTCGTCAATCTTTCATTAACCAAACACAAGTTATCGGCTCTGCGATCGATTCTATGTGAATGTGTGATAGGACGAAAGCGTGTTTTTGTTTCGACTCCAATCAGTTGCTTCATAGGAGCAGGTTAAACAGTACACACAAACACACGCTCAATTTGTTTCGGGGGGGGGGGGGAGTTTGAGGCCGCGGGGGTAGGGGGTGGAATCCGTTTTTGTAGGTTTATTTGATAGACGCTGGATGATAAGTTGCCATCATAAATGTGAGGGTTCTCCACTTGAGAAAGGGCATGCAGAACACCAGAACAAACTTGCGTTGTTATTGGATACAGTAAAATGTGATAAAACGAGTGTGCTTTTGTACATTCTAACTTCGATATGTTTTGTTCACTGAGATCCAGAACTTATACACAGCGATTTGAATCGAGATCTGTTAGGTGATAAAGAGGAAATGGTAATTGTTTGTGTTCACTGCAAAATGAAAATCGTGGGGATGTTTTGGTGACTTGCCAAGATTTATCGCCATGCGTTTTTTTCCTTTGATGATTTATTTTCTGTTCAGAAGGGAATTCATTACCTTATCAGCAAATATGTGGTCAACTGCTTGCGGTTGACCGATTAGGAGCGAATTTACATCAGGATTAGATCGGAATTGCCTAACGCAGATAGGGAATCAGAGTCAGTAACCGGTCTGTTCCTCAATGTTCAGCCGGTGGAAAAACAATCATCCAAGACGAAGAGAGACACTACAAAGCATGAGTTTGAGTGTAATTCCATTTAAAAAAACTCGCTTCAGGCATTTACATATGTAGTTCGATTAGTCAATAGATTAATACAAGGCCTAGGCTGAAGTTGAGTGAATGTCTGTGTGCAAAATGTTCGGTTGACAACAAGCGATGGGATCACGATAAGTGGATAGGGAAAATCCGGATGAAAATGTGTGAACTTTACATTAGATGAAAGGTGTTAGCCAAGCATGAATAAAACAGGTGTGAAAGTGTGCGAAAAAGGACAGTGAATGAAGAGTGAGGGGAGGGAAAGAATGGGTGTTACATAGAGATATGGTAAGTGCTCTTATGGCCATGGCAACAACAGCGCCTGAACCAGATTACATTGCTTGCACAACTCCGGCTTCATGATCCTAATTGCTATGGCTTCCGCAGTTGTTAGGATCTTCTTACGTAATCCTTCGGTGTGGTTCTTAGGTGCGGCGAAGAAACTTGCAAATGAGGCTTCTGGGTCAATCCTGTGTCCACTGTCGACCAAATTTTGCAGGACTGAGCTGTTCAAGCTTCTCACTGTTCCTCTTCGAAGTGCGGCCGGACAGATATTCTCTTGGACAAACGCCTCGTCATGTGTCCGATAAAGCAAGCGTTACAAGTGCACGTGAACTGATATAGAAAAAAGCTTTGGACTGACGAAGCAGTCTATCCTTAAGATGTTGAGCAATGAATGACAGTCCTGAATGAAAATCTTGAGTGCACTGCGGGAAAACAGTGGGCAATGGCTTTGGATAACCGATATTCCAAGAGTTCTTATGCCTTGCCTCCCTTGAAGGGAACGTTGACAAAAACATCCTTCTTGGAGGTAATGTGGAACGATTGTACCTCGGGATGTGGATGTTGGTAGTGGTGCGTTCTCCGATCTGGGAGCGTTGTTCGTAGACGTTTCGTAACTAGGCTAGGCAATGTCATCAGTGCAACTCCTTCTTTCTAGCCAGTTGTGTTTTTGCATCGGTTGGTTTCAATGCCATAAGTCGTCGAACAAACGTGTCTGGATATCCGTTCGTCCTGAGGATGTCTCTTAATTAGGTCAACTATTCGTTCTCCTTGCCCTGTATGTTAGTTCACTAAATTCCGTTTGTATCCCAGTGGGACGAAACGTTGACAATATGTGTACTGTCCAACCCATCGCTTCTTGTCAACCGAACATTTTGCACACAGATATTCACTCAACTTCAGCCTAGGTCTTGTATTAATTTACGGACTAAGTGAACTGTATAAGTATGTGCCTGAAGCGAGATATCAAAAAGAAATTTCTTCGCGTTTCCATTTTGTTCTTATGCATCAGTGGGGATATTTTACAATCAAAAAAACTGATAATTTTTCCACAGACTGGATATAATAAGCAATAGGTCTCAAACGTGGACTATGCTGTCAACCGTGAAACTAAGAGCCGAAAAGGACACTAGGAAGCCTCACAAGTCAATTGGAACCTTAATTACAGCGTCGATGAGTACACCTATTTATCAATTAATCAATCAGTCAGTCATCATAGCACGTTGTTGTAATTTGTTCAATCATGTTACATTCTAATCTAATGCTATTTAGGAATCGTTCTCACAACGCAGCTTTTGTTATTTATTAATTAATTATTTTACCCAAAGTGATCCTTGTACATATGCCTAGATAGGCCACTAATCTATGTGATTAATTCATTGAATTCAAAGTAATGGTATGGTTATCATCGAAACAGGAATAACATTTGTACAGAATGCCGAGTGTTCCTCGATATTTTCGCTTCGGTTGATCATATTTGATAATTTTGCGGTAAACATAGATCCACTGTGAATGGCAATCACTAGTTTTCAATGGTTTTCAGAGAAGTTCATAAGTGCGGCAAACCGATCGACATCATTTATCATCATTTGAGGATTTTTTTCCCATCGTTCTTGAAGCGCATGGGATCGATACCGGACTAAATGTTAGATACATTTATTTGGAATTACTCTATTGAGGGTAGGCACGTATGTGTTGAAGGAAGAGGGAGAACTAAACACTATATTCATGCATGGTAATATATTTTGGTCATACTCCAAAACAGGTATCTGTACTGCACTAACCATTTGCAAATCTATGTTAATCGGCCGCGCTACACCAAGGTACATTGCATCTCGTTCACAAATCTGGCAAAGTTGTCACCCAACTCTTGTCTTCCCCCTCTCCTCCCGAAATGGCTTCACTCACCTCGGAAACTATGCATCGGGTGCCATTTATTCATTGACCTTTAACTGAGATTTACCAAACGTTCGAGATAAACCACCGCTCGAGGAGTTCTTATTGACGCCTGGTACCTTACATTCCGAAACCTGGTCTATTCGGCCCGTGTGTTTCATCTAATTTGAATTGTGATTTGCATTGTTTCTCTTTTTATGCAGATTCCCCATTTCATCGTGTCGATTTGCAACCTAATGGCACATTTCACCTGGATGTTGCTTTTTTCTCGCGTCTGCTATTTTGCTACCAGTCGAATCGAACGATGCATTTATTATTGCAACGAGTTCACTTAACACTCATATTTGGGATAATTTAGACTAACAATAATCGCTATAGGGTCCGGCATTTTTTAACTCCGAAATTCATTCGTTTAACTGAACTGTTTGTGACCATTGGCAATTGGCTTTACTGATGAAGCACCAAACGATTGAATACCAAACCGATCAAAGCATAAAATCGTCCAGGTTCTATTTATCACTTAACTTTCAGACGTTCGGGTAACCAGTAGAACGAGATGAAAGTACAACATTACTATGCTTGTTGAATAAGAAGACCCTGAATTTCATTCAATTTGATGACAAATAACTGTTTCCATGTCTAGTCTGCCAGAATGCTGACTAAATTCGCAGCACTTTTACTGTGAGTTTGCTACACTACAACTTATTCGAACTCCCCCCCGTGGGTTTTATTCCTGTTTTTCCCAATCATTGATAGCCGAGCTCAAAACTGAGTGAATGCGTCTGATGTGTCCCCAAAGCCACCCGTCCGAGGTAATCTGTGACACGTTGTTGCTACTTCTTTGAATTCCGGTCTAATTATTCACTGTTTGCTAAGCGCACAGAGATCGAACGAGCTATCACAAATAAATAAACAATAAACTACATTTGACGTTTAGAAATAAACAGCAGTGGTTGCCTTGATGAGGGTTTTCTGTTGAATTTTGTAACATGACAGTTTGAGATGTCTTATTCACTGACATTTCATCTATCTGTATCTCAGCGGTTACAATGTGTGATATCATAATTTTAACATTAAAATTTAAAGCGTTAAACATAAAGCAAAACGTCCGAGGATTAATATAACTTGCACCCATATGTTAGCCTTTGCAAATTTGTGCACGGAAACCACCATTTCGCATGGGTATTAGAAAATTTCCAACAGATTATTTTAAATAAACACCATCGTCTGGAGTGGGAGATTATGAAACAATTTTGTTAAACCTGTGCAATTTTTCTCATCCGCATTCCCTAAATTCTAGGCCGTGAAATACTTTGTAATGAGCTTCATTGATTTTTGTTCGACCGGAGCTGACAGGCTGTCATCTGTGTCTCCCTTCATTGCCCTCGGGCCAAAGGAACTGATTGACTATCACTGAAGACAACACCAGAACAAACATGAATTGGTATTTTGGTTCAGCCATAGCATGNNNNGGTCTGGAGTTCAAATCCCGGACGGGACGGTGGATATGCACTACTGATGAGCTATAATAAAAGCGAAACTCGAGTCTAGTGCTTCCGAGTGTAAGGTTGAATCGATGAACTGAGGATTGTGTGACGGATAGGTCCGAAGGATACTCAGTCAAATCAATCAATAACTAAAATACATTACTGTTCGTAGGTGGGATGATTGGTGAGGAGCGATCGAGTGGTAATGTTCACCAAAATAACAACCTAGAGGTTCCGGTTCGAATCTCGCCACCACCTCGTCTATCTGTCCTAGTTCTGTAATTCCCCAGACAGGCTTTCTATGAACATGGCCGTCGTCCTGAAAATCGACTGTGTAGTTGTATACTCGGTAAATAAGGAAGGAAATTGAAAAACAAGGAGAACTAAAGCCAACGTCTTAGTTGTATTTGCTTTCAACAGGCAGACCGGATTAGGGATGATAAATTAATATTGATATTGATTTCTTATAAAATTCTTCACTGTGTTAGGCTAAAAAGCAACAGAATCATAGGAATTGTGACTGAGAAGATGAAGGGCGTCATATGCTGTTCTTTCGCTCTGTTCCCGTGTACTCCCTCAAGCCACGCATCGGCGTTCTCATATGACTTATCATACTCCTTCTTAACCAAAGCAGGAGCAAAACAGGAAGGAGTCAACAGCGAAGGAACTTAGTGAGACATACTGTCCCTGTCCATTAAAGTGAAAACGTTGATAAGAAGTGGTTTAGAACTGCAGTTGAACTGTGCCTTATATAATCTGTAAGAAATCCTGGTTTCACAGAATGATCGATTCAAACAAATATCCTGCTGCTAAACACCATCCCGTTCAAGTCAGTTATTCCGTTTCCTAGGAATTCTTTTATGCTTGACTATTGCAGCTGAACGAATGCGTTCATTAATTAGAATGATAGTGATCTTGAAATTTCATTTTACATGGGGACAAGAATCAACTTAAAATTTGGACGGGGACATTGAGGTTGTAACACGCGACCTGTGAGTGGGTGCGATATTGACTGATACCGCTCAACCAGCAGCTCCACTGTATTCGGGCAGATTAATTAGTTTTTGTTGCTGAAAACGTCATAATTACGTCGTATTCGCCTAACCCAGACTCCGAATCAGGTCGTCCAACGAGCTGACTTACCAGGCTGTTTGGGCTGGCCTTCAACCGTCCTCTTCACGCAGGTGCCCACATCACACGATGATACTGCCGACACTGGTCAAAATAACCAAAAGGCCTACCTTCACAATCTGCTCAACTTTGAGGGCAAGTTCAATATCCTCAGTGCGACGTTAGTTCTAAAACACCATGACGCAGTAATGTTCAGACGAATAGTCTATACCTTTTCAACTTCAAATGAATCCGTTATAACTTCAAGTGAACCCAACCAATCGCACTCCATTCGAAATCCCACAAGATTATTGGTGTTTCGGCCGTCAAATGTCACCAATTGGACCGGGTCTGTCTGAACCCCATCCAGTCCGAACGAACTCACTTTCCCGTAAACAAACAAAAGTATTTTTTAGTGAGTTACCGAGCGAGATTGAATGTTTCGGGATGTGGGTTGAGGTGGGCCGTTCTCCACACCAAGTGATGCAGCAACCATCAACCAGTCATCACCATTGTCGTACGCTCGTAGTATACTACACTTACGATCCATTGTACGATCGCACAGTGCGTAACTAAAACGTTAATGCCAAGCGGTCATTCAGAGGATATTTATATCAAGTAGGTAAGCTAATCCACCAATGATCAACGTATTTTTGAACAAGAATCCGAACTTTTCAATGTCCCTCTATCTTATGGAAACTACAAAACAGTTGCCCAATAATAATCCAACGGATTATTGTTGCCAACACAAACCCCTTCGATTGTTTGGTTGTTTCCAGTCCATTATTTTAACACAGGTTAGGTGTTACGTCATCCCAGTTATTAGATCATATCAACGGATGTTCATAAAGCACGACAATGGTAGACACGGTTACCACCATAATGAGATCAAATAAATTCGACAGATTTCTCATCGAGATTGTGTAGATGGGAAACAAGAAAATGTTGATTCCATATCTAAATGAGCAGCCTGACCTATTTAGTCATGCTTTATGAACATCCAGTGATACGATCTAATAAGTGGGATGACGCAACAGTTTGTCTGTAGAAAAATAATAGACTGGAAACAATACAACAGTCAAAAGGGTTTATGTTGGCGACAATATTCCGTAGGTTTATTATTAAGCTACTGTCGTTACGAGAAGGAGAAAGATTGGTCATTTAGGTCACTTGTTCAAAAGATGATCATTATTGGTAGATGAGTTTACTTACCTGAAACTTATGAAAACCAAGTATCCCGTGACACAATCTATTTACCGCCTTCGAGTAACGCAATTTTCAGTATTCGAAGCTTCATTTTGGTATTAATCATTGTACTCCACACCTCAGTTAGCCAGTTGCATGAGTGGATTCACTGTAGGCTCTTAGTATTCTAATGAGTAAATTTCATCGAGCAGTGATTTACTCAACTAACACGGATTCCTTTGAGTCAAATGCGATTTCCTACGTATTTCTTACATCGAAACGCACACTTGACAAGATACTTAACAATGGTATAAGGATGCAGTGAAAGAATTAACTTTATTTCACAGAAATACTTTAACTTGCTGAGGCCTCTTTACACTAAATGCATGTTTTGAAAGGAAGGCCTGATCCATCCACTAAATAAAAAGTGCACCATTGATGCCGTTTTTAATTATATTATCAAGTGTGCATTTCATTGTCAGAAATCGCATTTGATTCAAAGGAATCGGTTTCATTCAAGAGAATCTCGGCCTCAGCGGAATTTACTCATTGGGTTATTGAGGGCTTAGACTGACTCCAATGGGTCCAGTGGGTGACTTCTGACGGCCGAAACACCAATAATCTTGTGGGATTTCCAATGGAGTGCAATTGGTTGGATTCACTTGAAGTTGAAAAGGTATAAATGAGGATGACATATATGTAATCTGGGGTTCAAAGGTTACACATGAGCAGCCAATTATACAAGTATTGTCTTCACTCATGACCATTCTTAGGGACCGATGCAAGAATCTGTGTAGCCGATCGATGTAGCCATGCACTCAAGGTATTGACCATGGATCACTTATCTTGAGAACCAGAGTTTTAACACCGACCCCCAAGGTTCACCCATATTCAGAGATCTGATTGGGAGACAACGATGATGACTCCCAAAGATTACAAAGTAGTTATGCAGGGATCTTTAGCGAGTAACATATACGCAATTTTTCTAAACGTGAAACGTGTCTACTTATTCGTGGCATGCTAAAATAGTGACCATGATCACTAGCAATGCGGCCTTTTGGAAGAAGGCACAGAGGAACACCCTATAGTAAAATTAGGCGGCAAAGGTGATTAAACGGTATAACTCATTCGGCTGTTATCCGGTGCTCAAACCTCATCGTTGGTCTTTAACTACTCTACTGCCTGGTACCTTCTAGCGCGAACATTGGAGTTGGTCGCAGATTTTTTCTTGAAGTTTATTTTTAAAATTGTGTACCTATTAAAGGTACGAAGATCTTTATTATGAATTACAAAGTACTATACATACCGGTTCCTTATTGTTCAAAACTTTTGATGACGATGGATAAACATAGCGATGACAGTAAAATGTTTTAAACGTCGAACGGAATTGAGTTGATTTGGTTTCATTTTATGTTCACTTTGATTTAAGACCACGGAAAATACTACTGTTGCTTCAGCTTTGATATACACACATAGCAAGCTTTGGAATTCAGGTTCCATCCTATTGATTTTCACAAATGTGTCATTTGGAATAATGATAATTATGTTCCACTCAAAGTAAGACACCGGATCATATGTCCACGGATTAGACAATAAGTAAATTCTGTGGTTTGATGAAATCGACAATGGTTATACATCCTCATCCTGCGATCCAATCTCCTAATCGAACTACAACACTCATGATCTTTTTATCCAACGGTCTATGAATAATTCAGATCTCGGGTAGAAATATCTCATATATGTTCATATTTTTTCGATTTCCACTTTTCTTTCACCGAACGAAGAAGCAATCAGTTTGCCTCCTCCTCCTCCCCCCCCACCTCCCTCCGCCGCAGATAAATCACCTTCGAATGAGTGTAGGCATGGCAGCATTTGTTTGTGTTGTTGTTGTTTGTACGAGTCCCTGTACGTTTCAGATCAAGCAGTCAGTCCAGTTATGCGCAGCCTGGAACAAATTGTTTGTGTGCTGTTCGATATTGTGTGGTGCTCGCACGAGCTCACATGTGTACTACATTTTGCCAGAAAGGTTTTTTTCACTGAGTGTACGCCTAGTACTCGGAAGGGGTGAAGAACAAAGTAATTTTCCTAACACTCCGTGTATAACTTTACAATGGAGAAAATGAGTGACGTATTACAACCCAACCCACCGGTCCTCGTGTGATTATGATGCACATTCGCTGTCCAATAAACTTTTGACTACGGAAAAGCGAAGGTTCACGGGAAACACCTCGGGAAACGTCAAAATCTGTTTCAATTCGAGATCGAAAAATTTTGATGACTACATAGTTCAATCTTTTTCTAGCAAAGAAGCAGATCCCTACGATCATTTTTCACTTTACTCCGTGAGATAGAGAATACTTTCGTTTTTCGGTCGGTGTTGTTCCAACAATATATGTGCCGTCAATTCATTAGACAATATTTCTTATATTCGTACTCCGCCACCGTCGACCTACTTTGTCATTTGTTTTTTGGCAGCCTTTCATTGACCGTGGCTCGCTTTCAGAATATTGATTGTACTGATAGTAATACAGAATCAATGGAAACACAAGAATACTGTAATTATTACAACAAGCATTGTTATTTCGATAAATCTCAAAAACGCATTTCGATTTTTCACCTATCTAGTCCGTTCAATGGTAGTTTTTCTTTGATATGCCATGGAAACAGCGATCTTAAAGGCCGACAACTGTTTGCAATTCGGGCTAATGCGAACTGATGTCACGTGATGGATCCGTTTAGCACTAGAACCCTGAATCCGAATACCAATATCTGACACTTACCAGACTTCATTTCTTCGCCACAATCTACCTGTCTGTGCACAATTTTACCCCGGTAGTATTACATGTTTAATCGCTTTGTTTTACCCTGTATCCTTCCAAGCGCGAACTTGCCATTCGTTTTCATTTCGTTTGTACCTTACAAAGCTCGTTGGCTTTTCTTCACCCCGGTGCTTTACTCACATTTGTGAGTAGCACGCAGAAGCATGTGGTTGACGGTTTCTTTCAACGGTCAAAAACGAACAAGATCTATTAGACCGAATTACTGTGTTTAAAGTGATACTGACGGACTGTTACGTTCATTTTTCTGTGTGCTGCCGGGAATTGTGATGACATTCACAATGAGACATCTTGTTATATGTATGCCAAATAATGATTTCTTGTGGATATCAATCTAGATGCTTTTTTTCTAGGCAAACATTTACTCTAATACGTCTCTCAATCAATTAAGGTTTGTAGAAGCCAGTCTGGTTTACTGCAACAGCCTTCGTCATTGCAATACGGTGTTCATTTTGAGGAGGTGTAAGCTGTTCTCGGTGGTGTGACCAGGTCTTTCAAAGACAAGTTGAAGTAGCGAATTCTGATTCTGTTGCACTGAACGTGGTGGTAGAGAGAATGGTTGTCAACCAGATGACAATATCATCCCAACTATTTTGCTTTACCTTTTCTCAGATCAATCTGCTGCTTCTGGTAATTGAACTTCGGAGTGAGTTGACAAAACGTGCAAGCTTAATTGTTTGAAACACTTGAATCGGATTTGTCGTACCAAGAGAGGAGTGTAATTTCGTAGGTACTTGGAATTTCCCATCTAGTCTGGTGATTATCAAATCGGTACTAAGTGATTTCACGCGTTTGTTTTGCTGATATGCATGGCTCTCCAGGAGTAACATAATGATGCATATTTTCGGATTCTTTGCATTACAACATATATTGACAGTCACTCAATCCCTCCTAGATAGAGAACAAAATCATTCTAGGCAGCCCGAGATCAATTCAAGATTTTTATCCCACAATGTTTATTTATTTCCAAATGCACCAATTGCTTTTCACACAGCCCAGATTTACTGTCATTGACACTAATGGGATCTAAGTAAACTCCTGAAACTTATTGATTTGTTCCAACACCGTATTGAGCTCAAACAAGCATTTAGAATTTGACTAAACACAACCAAGTTTCTGCGTAACCATTTGCCTGAAAGAAGATTTCGGCGCATCCGATGGTTTAACAGTTATTAAGTTACGTGATGGCCAGTTGCGACCATTTCTATTGCTCACAACTCACAAATATATGTAAAACATCCTTTTCTCTTCATCCATTTCATCAACACAAGAGGAAATATGTGGGCAAAATTGATATTGGTCATCAATTTCGCATGCTGTCAGTCAGCTATAAACGCACTTTTATGTGATCACATGCAATATCGAATTCAGACTATTAGGGTTGACTGACTGGGGCACGTATTGCGTACGCTCATCTGTCGTTAGCCATACGGCGCTTTATTCGCTTAAGCTGGTAGTGAATGAATATGTGTAAAATGTTCAATGGACAACAAGCTATCGGAACAGGATAAATGGATCGGTCAAAGCCAGGTAAAATGTGTAAAGTGAACACGATATGAGGAGTGTTAGACAAGAATGAATAAAACAAGTGTGAAAATGTGAGAAAATGTGTGTGTATGTGTGTGTGTGTGTGTAAAAAGTGTCACATGGGGCAATCACTCCTATGGCCATGACAACAGCAAAGTTTCCACACTGTTCTAACTGATATGACACAATAACTAATGATCTGTTCGTGTCATACTCGGTGATTCACTAGGCTGGAAACACATTATTGAGAAAAAATTCAGCTGCCATTGATTTGCTCTTATATTCGACTGAACCGTGTCAGATGGCAGTGGGTGATGAAAACTCATAGGTCAATTCACACACTTACTGAATCGTCTGTGTATCTGGTGCGGAAAGCCGACCGCTCTGTTTCGATCTTTCGCTTTTCGATAGGTAATTCGAATCTGAAAAGATCAAAGCCATTGGTGTGGCCCCGTCACTCAGCTGGTGGGGAGTGCACGTACAAAGCGTAGGCGGCGTCCATGCGTGGGTTCGAATCCCAACTAGGCTACTGAACTTTTCAAAATCACCATATAAAGGAAAGATGACAAATCACATTTGGTCTGGCTGAAAGCATCATGTTTGAGTTTTCGGTAATCGTGCGAACAAATCAACCGCCTTAATCCGCTAAAATAAAAACCGGCAAGTTTATCTGTGAAAAATGCACTATTTTCTGCAAACCGAGCTGGTTCAAAGCTGAGTTAATATGGTCCGCAAGACGTCAGTGATTACAGAGAAGTTGAGTAATGATGTGTAATATCTACACAACCGCCCAGTTCAGTTCAGAGCAGAAAAAAATGCCTTTGCTTTCCACCTTTATGATAGGTAGCTCGTTTACACAATCTCTCTTGGATACACGCATACGGGAAATATACTGCAAAGTGGCATCCGCGGTGCCACTGAACCTCTTCTCGTATTCGATTTTCAGTATTA
>UZAN01039527.1:30439-56596 GCA_900618425.1 Echinostoma caproni
CTCTTCTCGTATTCGATTTTCAGTATTACGACAACCGTGGGTAGAATATTTTACCGACCCAGTATGTAGTTATCATCGCTTGTGAGATCATGGATAACTGCAACACATTCATATCACCACCTGTCTCATTCATTAAACTATAAATGATCGCACAGATGTCACCAGTATGTGAAAAGATGCGACGGATTGAGCAATGATATAATAAAAATAAATTTTTCTGCGATGAAACTAAGTAGCAAAGGGAGAAACCGCAGATAACAGATTGTTGCCGTTGTTCTTGTGGACTGAACGGTCCTTTTCAACCCACATCCCGAAACATTCAATCTCGCTCGGTAACTCACTAAAAAATACTTTTGTTTGTTTACGGGAAAGTGAGTTCGTTCGGACTGGATGGGGTTCAGACAGACCCGGTCCAATTGGTGACATTTGACGGCCGANGCGATTGGTTGGATTCACTTGAAGTTACAACGGATTCATTTGATGTTGAAAAAGTATAGATGGTAGTTTCACCCCGCGAATGCCAAGGTGTTTCGGAATGTTTTTAGAGTAGCAAGCTTGGATTAGCCAATTCGATTGTTAATAGGCACTAGGCACTCTTGATGTTCGCGGAATATATTCACACATTGTGGTTGATAAACCACGTTCTGTCCTTCCGACATACCTTTGACCGCAAGTACAGTAAAATGAATAGATACGGTTGCGCCTAAGGTTAACGTCTTCTTCGATCCAGATTGGTGCGAATAGTACAACGAAAAGTTAAACGTCGAGGTATTTTTTGTTGTCACATCATATCGTTTGAAACGTTTTTTCTCAGCCAATATGGAAATAGGCTTGCAGTAGATCGGCTCTCTGTACTTGGAAGTGAATGTGATGGGATAAACATTGTTCAACAATGCATGGGTCAATTGGTCTAATTCATCCGGCAGGACTTACGGGCCACATAGTCGGCGAACCTTGTGAAATAAAATGCGCACCAGACCACACTTGTATCCCACCGGGAAGAATCTCCTGAGGTGCAGATAATATCCTGTCCACGTAGGCTTTCGATACAAAGGTATTTGTAGTTTCCCGTATGACAATCGAGTGAGTGGTAAGTCAAAAATATATTTTGGATCTACTCACTATCACATTTTTTGATTGCTTCAACTTCGCATTTTCTGAATTCAGTGAGAATATCTAATTTCGATTCATTGATTGCAGCCAACCTCTGATTTGCATAGAACTGTCTAACAAGAAAATCTGAAATATTTGCAATCAATTTCAACTGAGGGTTGTGCGCGGGGCAATCAATTGTTTTCATGGTTTTCCACAGCGCGCATTCTACTAACCTGAGTTATCTTTGTGGTTGTATTGTTTTACTGGTAAATCATGAACTGCCGATGATTTTGAAGAGAAGAAAGTCGTTCAAAGTTGTGATTTACGGGTCAGTTATCTGCTTCCCTCAAAGAAACTTGCGGTGATGGATTACAGTCCCGCGAAAATCGAATCTTACACCAGCGCTGAGCCACTACCGAGGGAGCTGAGCCCAAAGTCAAGTTTGCTTCTTTGTGAGTCATGTCAGAAGTGCATGGTGAAACGGGGCTTAGTAAATTGATTTTTTTATCCATATATATTACGTTATTGTATTCAGTCTTTCAGTTGACTTAATTTCTGATTTAATGAAGAACAGAACAGGATATTGCTCATATCTTTCTATATTGCAGATGTATTACTACTTTTGGCACTTGCTGTGCACCACAAACACCTTAAGTCGATTGGATGAGCCTCTGACACCTGTCATGCTTTTGTATGCCACAGTTAGAAGTTTTCCACTTCGCTTCCTAAGAGATTACTTGTGATTTTGTTGTCAACCCAACTTTCACATATACATGATTTAATGCAAGCAAGTAATTGCAATACAATACAATACAATTTTCCATGTCCCACTGTAGATGGCATTCGACTGAGTGATTTAGAAGTTTCTGCCGTCTCTTTCTGTGTGGACTTATTTACCTGTTCCCGTGGAACGAGGTATACTGGCCGCACGAACAGACGTCTATCTGAACGAGTCAGTGAACACCATCCAGTCTGATTGAATAGTGCAGTAATTAGGACTATCAACACCTCGATCGTTGCACACCTAGTGAAATTAAACCACGTGGTTAATATGGCCGATGCGCTCCGACCTCTCTTCTTAGTTCACAGCCGTCGAACAAGGAGGATTAAGAATCGCGTTCTGGTCACAGTGGAAGCGATCGGAATCCGCCTACATAATCCCCCATCTGTGCTCCCAAAGATAATTCGTAAGAACTCTCGGTCTTCCATGGACAACACCACACACGACACAGCCATCCTCNCCCCCCCCCCCCCCTAATGACCCAAACAAGTGCGCATGTGTAAGGACCGAAGTGTGAGTGACATTCAGTCATGAAACTGGAATGTTGATTACTTATTTTCCAACTCGTCATGATTTTCCCCCCTACTATACAGTTTGATATGAATTATGATGTTACCCTGTAGAAGGATCACCGCAAACGAGCTCGTTCACAACTCTGTATTTTCTTGCAATGTACAATGATGGTATATTCGGAATTAAAGGTTCGAATTCACAATTTGCTAACGATAGCTGGCTGCATTAGCCTCGATCAAGAATCACTTTGAGTGTGCTATTTTCCCAATGGTATTACGAAGCATCGATACAGACAATGACTGTACATATATAACTTAGTCCGCTCAACTATTGAGCTAGGGCGTCCATTTTTTGGTGCATGTAGTAAACAGAATAGACACCAATCACGAATCGTGGATTGCAATCGCAGATGAAATACGGACTTCTACTGACAATCGAATACCGGAATCGCCCGTCACCGATGGGCAGGAAGAGGGCCACAGAATCAGCAGTCAGTTTATTGAGCGAAATCAACTAAATTACATAATATGTACGGAGAAACACCATTGGCTGAACAGATCCCCACCAATTGCATACTGGTATCATTTTGCCACAGATTCTGTTTGAATTGCATGCTTTCTGACCGATCGACACTGCGGCGGTTCTCTGTCCAGAACTTGTAACGCGTAGCTTCATGTCTAGAGACTTAGAGCATCGCAGTACACTTAAGCATTTTATGTCATTCAGGTACACATCGTCCGTGATGAAAGTCAGTGTTGAAATGGTTTTGCGAGCCTACACCATGGTCGTGGTACAAATCACAAGTATAACGAATTTCCCAGATCCCACAAATACACATTTGTGAGAAGTTGCACAACAAAATCTGGGCTGCAATAAAGCATTTTGTGAACAATATTCCGGTATTTTGTACGGTAAAATAGCTTTGACGCAAGAGGTTTGTCCAACTGATGACTGGTTTATTGACCATCAAGTAGTGTAGTACACCAATGCAGCCACTGCGGATAATCTTTCTGTGATGCAGCGCATCCAAGCGCACTTGCTTCGCAACTATTAGAGAGGGCTGAAGGAAACCGAGCTGTAGCCATGGTCGTATTCTGCCCTTTGGATAAGCCCCATGCTTCAAAGGCTTGTCTTTGAACTGCGTAAGATAAAATAAACATGGTGATAAAATACATTCAATCATAAACTGCATACAGTTCATAATATCCGCAACGTCCAGTGGACTGAGGTAATAATTAATCACACACCGGGAGTTTCTGGTCCAACGTTCCTGTCACATTCACACTCGACTGCTGATGACCGATGAATTGGATATTGTCGTGGTTTAAGTTCGAACAAGGACATTCATCCGGTGCTCACTATATGGTATCAATTGTGAATGTAGACGTCAATCCACGAGAATGCATCAGATGTGTGGTTTGGCCTGATCGAGCACTGCACAAATACATGTTCGAATTGTGTCTTATGGTAGTTATAAATTATCGGTCATTACATTGCTCACACCGGATGAACTAGTCCCCTGAAAAACACACTGGTGCAATGATTCATCGATGGACCGATGCTCAGATTTCTCATTGTTTTGATTCATATACAAGTCGGGTTAAAACAGTTGAATCATCAGATTTATTGTCCAAACACCTCAGAAATTCGGTGGCAGGGAAAATCCGTCCCCGGTCGTCGACTACTCTTTCGTGCCACGGGCGCAAGGCTGTAATGGGGAACTGGCGGGTCAAGCGTTCATCAAGTTTTCTGGTGTGGGTGCAGATACATGTAGCAAAGTGTGTGACATAATCACGGCTTACGAAATAAAGTTCAAGCAATCGCACGTTGGTGTCGATTTCTACTGATCATTTGTTATGTAGTCTGTATGTATGTATGTATGTATGTATGTATGTATGTATGTATGTATGTATGTATCAGTCTACATATGTCACCTATGAAAGTTAATGCATGCATCAATTTGGTGCGATGACAACGCACGCGATTGGGAAGCAAAGTTAGGATGTTCATTATTCTAAAAATGGCTGTCAGTTTAAACGAGGATAGTGCCTTCAATTTCATTGTACAAAATGTGTGGTGACACGAAATCAATTTATTATTCGGGTTTACACCAAGTACTGTCTTTCAACTTGTAACTGATTACGTTTCATAGACATGTAATCAAATTTCGACGCGATTTATGGACGAAGTTGGAAAAATCAAAAATACTTAAGCACCACTTTGCGCTCGCGTGCGTGCATGTTTCTGTCCCCGTTGTCCATTTTATCCATCGATAATGAAGCAGAAAGAGAGAGACGGCCAGATGGGACTGAAATGTATAGGCACAAGTATCTCGATGCTTTGTTACGATCCAATCTGATGGCATGGCTGTCCACATTGAACGGTTTGAATGAAGCACACAGACACTGTGACCTTGACATTTTCATCCCCGTTAAAGCGTGCGTTATATTGGTTCGGTACGCTTAGGTGTCAGATTAGAATGCCCTCAAACCGATACCGACATTTACAACAAAGTTTCTTACACAAAACAATGATTCCGCTCATAAAGCGTTGGACAATCGCCTCATCCAGTTCGGTAGATGATAAATTGCTCCGTATCGTTTTTATCTTCTATCATTTTTGCTTCCTTTTCTTGAGTATAAGAAGATACAATTTTTCAGGAAGGCGGAAGCGAACAATCAAAGGGCTGCCATACAACACATAATGGGGACTCAGACTCTTGACTGTGGCATGAAAGGACAACCCCGTGAGACAACGAGGATAGGCCGTCTGTGGATTCAGCGATCCAGTGAGCGCTAGCTTATAGTTTTACACCAGTGAAATCAAGCATTATCCAAAAAACTACAAATCAAAAGTATCGCAAAAGTGCTTTTTCACACTTACAATATGTAGTGAGTAAAAATACCTGTCGACGGTCATCCGAAACAACAGTGCGGGTGTTTTGTATCGTTTTAGCCAGTTGACTCATGAATATTTCCGTTTAGGAGCCGTCGATCCTCCAGATGAGACCCGCTGTTCGTCGATGACTGGCTTTTCCTGTTGGGAAGTGGTAAGCTTATTTTGTCTGTATTAATTAGTATATATTGGTCACTGATGCAGTGGATTTCGATCCCTTTGACTTCATAGAACATTATTACAAAGAAATTTCATTTGAATGTATTTCACATTCCAGATTAGACTATCTAAGAGTGACCGGATAGCATTTGTTAGAAGCCCACGACCTAGTTTGCGATAGTCGCGGTTCATCAGGTTTTCATCTGCAATACCCCCTCTGTCATCTCATTTTTATACTTGTACTCCATAGGCGAAGTTCCTCCTAACATATCCATTTAATTCTTGGGGAAATATTGCAATAGGAACTTATCTCGAAGAATCAAAACAATGATTTTATGATAATATTTTATGAGCTGCATTCTTTTAATTCGGTACAGATCGAACTTTGAACGGTTCACAGTGAATAATTTAAAAAAATCACTTCAATGTGTGTGTCTGTGCGTTACTCAGGAGTATAATGATGACATTGCATCTACTTGGGTTTTCCTTCTAATTGGCCTCAATCATTTACTCTCTGGAACTTAGTGTGTGTCTGTGTTAGGTTTAAGAAAAATTATCCACTCTGGTTTTAAAGGTTAATTAGAATAAGAAGCGATTTTTTGCAACCGATGAAAATGTTGACCACTTGGATGCGCCTAATGATAATCTCTGAATCTTGACTGAGGTCTCATGTAGACATTCTTATCTTGGTAAGCCAACTGCATGATAATTGATTATTTTCCTCCTATTTCATTCACTTGAGATCGAGTCAAGCCCTCTAGTGATCTCTGACCTAGCCTAAACGGTATCGATGGAACACTACGTTCTTTAAAGTCCTCTGGAAGAATACAACTGTATATTTTAGGAAGTAGGTACGTTTCTGGTGGATTTCAAGCAAAACCGCATAGTTGTTCAACAGTTGATAGGGTTTAACAACCGAAAAACAGTCAAATCTACTTTGCGTTCGGTGATATTGGTGTTCATAAAGTACTAGGAAAGTGGTATCCCGCCTGGCTACATGGGTAATATGACAAGATTTATACAACAACCCCAAAAGGCCTACAGATCTGGTTCATTTTAATTTTTATGTTTACATGATACTCATACTGGCTGAGACATGTACATTGGCAGGATGAATTAATGTCTGACGAACAAGTATTGTACCCCAACCAGTGACGCACTCCTGTTGATCAAGGTTGAATAAAATCCATAAACCCGGTCCTTTCGATTACGAAATACATGCAACGTAACAACCGATCATCGAGATGACCTAAGCAGTTCATTCAAATTGAGATTGCATAACCAGATTCCGAAATTTATGGCCCTGTGCTCTGTGATTCCAATCATGATTCACATGCTCACTTAATTTACACACAGCAAAACACGTAGTTCATATTAACCCCCCTCCCCCCTCCGGAATCCCATCTAGTCACTCGCATTTGGGAAAAGTTAACCAATCGGTCTAAGTCCCATTGTTACTCCCGTGCTAGCACCGGTTACTACACCGAAAGCAGAAAGCTACACAAAATTCTTGTACCTCACGAACTAACTTCCGTTCTCACCAATTAGATTTATCTTCCAGGGTCAACTTTCTGTGTCTTGGTAATTTCTTTTGTTCTTAGTGATATATGTATGTAAGGAAAGTATGCAAATGTTTATAAAGCATGGAAGCGGATAAGGAGGAGAACTTCTTCATACAATCAGTTCAAACCAGATTGCAGGGCGTGTTCTGTGGTAAAAAAAACCCACAAAGGGTTACACGTAGGATGATAGTGCTGACAATCATGGACCGCAAAGTAGATGGGTTTATGAAACCAGAGATATGTAAGCTTACTAATCTGCTGATCCAAGCACTGATATTCGCAACACAGTATGAAGTGATTGCGCCGTATTTTTCCAATTTACTTCCTTTAGTTCACGAATCCTCAGTTCGCCTGTCTCATTTCATTTATCATAACCCTTTTCTTATCGTGGGAATTCACAATTTTTTTCAAACCTTCGTTCCTTTCCATTACTTGTAATTTAATCGTTTTTGTAAACCCGCCAGGCATATTGTATCTAACCAACCAAACAACCACTCACTCACCCACAAACACACTCAAGCTCATCCAACACCTACTGGAGCTACTTAATTAGAAGTCTATCGAATAGTTCTCTTACCTATGAATTCACTATTTTTTCATAATTACCAGTTTAAAAAGCATTTTCCTTATCAAATTACTCGAAAAAATGCTGTCATAGGCAACAACCTGCATGATGCAACTTTCTCCTCATCGAATACCGACTAGCACATGCGACTTTGTTACGTGATGCTCAATTCGTGTTTTGGTATTTTCTACACTTGGTCTTCTTTAATCTTTATGACAGCACGTGATAGCCACCTATGCTATTTGCTAGATACGATACCCATGATAATGCATTGTTTGTTTCCAACATGTTTCCTCACGTAAATGTCATGAGAAAAGGTTTGCATTCGCACTGTAATGACTCGGTTGGGACGATTAAAGAGTGAAAACACTGGCGAGGGAAAGGTTTTCCAAATAACAGAGATACATGCGCGCACACGCACCGCACACCCAAGCTTACTTCTTTTCGTGAGGAGCACGGAATTGGTCACATGTTATGCTCAGTGAGAACTGGTACGGTTGTGTGTTTTGAGGACAAGTGAGAGTGAAAGGACAGTTGAAACAAGGAGGGTGGTGTTGTTTTGACAGATAGAAGAAAATTAGAACTTCGGTTGAATTGCCCGTGAAATGCGAAACACTTGCATCGAGTTGGGCATTCGGAGAAATGGTGTTTGGGGATGGAGCTAAGTTAGCCAACCACACATGGTTCCTATAGTGCTCCTCATCCCCTCGGTACATCTCGCGTTGTTCTAACTGAAAAAATTTATTCGCTCTTGGGAGTAACGTTCAGAGATTAGCACAATACACGGGGAGACAGGAATAGAAGATTGGTTTCCGTGAAATTATCCATATCTACCTGGTTAAAATGAAACACGAACAAACTTTTCGGAGATGAAATCAGTTGTTTCCCGCAGTGTTATTTCCGGCAAAAAGATGGCATCATTTCCGGCATCAATTCCAAGTAAGGTTCTATTGCTAATCTTTGCAGTAGTATTGCAGCTTCAATTGCAATTTCATCTCTATCAGCTCATTTGTCTTTGGTCACTATTTTTCGAAACTGACGTTCTTGCATTTTCCTTCCACTTGAAATTTTTTACTCCGAACTCGTTCTTTATACTGGTGATATCACCACAATAAAATGCATACGCATTTTTTCACACCTATTTGAGTCGCAATCCTCCCCAAAGAAACTTTATTATTTTGCAAATTACAGACCATATAAAGTTCTGGAAAGGTCGTTATTATTGGCCTTCTCTACAACAGCTATGGACGCTGGTGAGTTTATTTGCCGTGCTGTTGAGGTTATATTGAATACACTAAGTGTACTGAGTGGGCCTGGCAGCCTTACCACTTGCGATTTTAAACGCCAATGGTAATCTGCAATATCTAAGATCGCTGACGTCAATGACGGCTTCAAGCGGCAGATCCCGACAACCGAAGTATCGATAATCCACTAACACTGAATACCAGAAAATTATAATGACTCCCTATGAAACACAGGCTTGCCTAATATTTCACGTTTATCACCACCGGATGATCTGATGCACTGACCTTGGCACAAATCCAAGCGGCGCTTTATGTCCGTGAGTGCGGATCTACTACCCGAAGGATATGTTCCTCCAAAGCGATTTTTCGTTCTCAGGGAGTTCCAATGGTAGAGCCTGGTATGAACGGGACACATTTCGGAGGGTATGGTTTCCCCAGGCGTGTCCGCTTTTGGTGGGACCACTGGGTCACACAACCCCGCTTATTCCTATTGTCCTGCAGACTTGCGGCTACTCATGAGTGACCTTGGAGACCATATCCTATTTTTGAAACGAAACGGAAAGCGTTCAAGACAAAACGGCAGGTTAACGCTGGAATTAGACGGCATGGCTGCTCACAGGTTGAAACAAACCGGAAAGAGGTTGATAAAGCGGATCAGATTGGCTGTAAGGATTGTACACCCTTGTATCCCACTCAAGGGAGGTGCACCGGATTGCAATCACATCCCTCCTGAGATTGGGAAGCATTGCTTAACCGTTTGTATCGTCTCCGAAATTTGAATCATGTACTTACTCCGAGAATTATTCTAAGAAATTTCCATTCCCCACACTGACAGAATTTTTAGTGAAGCTGTCTCCCAGTTACAATGTTAAGAGAAGAAATTTTCGATGGGATTGCTTCCAAATTTTGACGAGGCCATGCTTTTGGTTAAATAACATCTTGTTTGCCGATTGTGAGTTCTCATCATGTGTCCTATGGGACTCTTTAAACCTTTAAGTAGGAAAAATTTTAATGGGTGACAGACCGTTCGGTAAATCCGGCTGAATGGCAATACTTGTGGATTGGATTTGTGTTGATAGCGTTGCTAGTAGTAGTAGTAGTAGTAGTAGTAGTAGTAGTAGTAATAGTAGTAAAAACGGTAATAGTATTTGGTACAAATGAGAACAATCATGGCTTTCTTTGCAAAGCGAAATCTGATTCATAATATTGTCATAATAGTTCCTCATGATACATAAACGTATACGGTCACTACCCTACAAATGGTAATTCAATTGCCTTTGTTTTGAAAAGTAGTTGGGCACCAATCTGCGCATATTTATGTTTGTATTATGACACACCGATCTGGCATTTGTGATAAAACAGTTCAATCGGGATGAATAAATCTGTTCTCGAAATGATTGCAGCTATTCTAATCTCTAAAACATTGAAGAACGAAACTGAATACATAATTTTAGCACGGAGACGCTTTTCAATCAAGCTAGACTTATTGATTAAGTTCTGACGATCTCTGGTGATAGTGGCGTTCGAAACAATGACAGTGAATGAGACCGTTCACCTATTATTTTCACACGCAAAAACTTGTTCAGTTGGATATGAGTTAACCATTCTTTTGATAATGGTTCAGCTACTGGCAGTTTGATAGACTAAAAATCAAACTGGGTTGAAAAGTTTGTGTACCGATTGTTTGAAGTATTGTGTAAAACAAATTTTAAAAAGAACAATGTTGCACACCTGCTTTTCTTACAATACAACAACTCTTCTCTTCATCATTCTAGGAGAGTGCATGTAGCTTGGTAATTACGTAAGTTAGTGTAAAATAATCAGTTGACAAAGATCAACAATGATTCATCAGACTAGGCTAGCTGGCACAATGATTGATGCCACTCTGCTACCAACGGAAACGTAGTATGCTCTTTGATTTCAGTTCGGCAAGAAACCACTAGGGGTTTATTGTATACCGGTATGCCTATTGGATCGCATTCTATCGACGGGGAGGTTGCATTTTACTAATTCACCGGTTCTCACATGCGCAGCGCACCGAGAGTACCTGCGCTACTAAGCCCCCAGTAGTATTGTTTCTTATGTGACAATTGATCGCGATGTCGAAGGCAATCGAGACAGATGTGTTGTTGCACGCAACACGGCAACATGCGCCAAGTTGATAGAACAGCTGGTTTTGTGTTTTCGCATTCTGAATTCTTCCGGGCCCACATTCGATGCACGGGATTCACCATTGCGATCCGAGCAAATGGTGTGTGAATGGGGAAATTAGCTACTGGATGAAAGTAACAAAGATTGGTGGAATCAGTAAATGAGTTATGACACCGAGTCAATACAATGGTAATTTGATCTGAGGCATATGACTCTTGATTTCTAGGTACTAATGTGTTCGTTATTAAAGTACAATAAATCTGGAGCCATCCTATGAATCCGATTTCAAGGATGAGGACAACCATCAAGCGTACAATAAATCGAATAAAACACGGTACAGTTGTACATCTTTCGTTTGCTCTAGTGATAAACAGTTGTTCCACAGAAGCTGTATCAGCATTCTGTTAAATCTACAGTTGTAGTTCATAGAACTCAGCCGACTGGTAGGTTTAAAGAAAAAGAAAGCAATCGCATCTCTTATCAATTAAAAATGGATTACGGTGTTTTGATGTCCTTTTACTGTGTCGAGTGAAGGAACGCATGAAACGTCCGTGGTGGACGTGGTCTACATGGGACCATTTGAAAAATCGACATTTATTGACCTGCTAGTTACCGGTCCTTGTTGTCGCCGTTGTTGGTCCCAGTTTCCTGGTATGTTGTCCTCACTATCTTCCTGGTTGTAACCCACCTCCCTCCACACTCAACCCATCACACACACACACACTGAGTGAAATACTCGCTCCTACTGATGTTAACAGCGCATCTGTCTCTGTCAGCCCGAATCATGGCCACGATCGCCTTTGCGATATGAAACCATGGTTGTCTTTCTCATCCTCTCATGTTGCTCTCGTTCTTGTCGTCATTACTCGGTTTCCTTCATCAGTTGAGGGTCATTCTGTCAACTTTAGAAAAATATGCAAGTTTTTTTCAAGTTAACGAACTGTCCTCATTTTCTCTTCGGGCGCACTCTCTCTCTCTCTTTCTCACACACTTTCTCTCATTCAATCTCCCCTGTGTCCAGACACAGTATTTCTGTTTTCGAATACATGTGCTATTTCCCCTTTTATTAGGAATTCCGCATTTACAGAACTAGTTTAGGCAGAATAGGTAGAAATACCGAGCAATGAAAATTAAGCGCATGCCGTTTTAAGTGGGAGTATTGGCGGATTTTGTTTGATTCCAGAATGAAATTGGATAAAAGACAACATTCATGAAAACCTGAATTGCTTTTATCATTTTTGAGAATCAATTGATCTAACCAAACTGGTCCGATACGACACCTTAGGAGTGAAGTTCTTTATTATGCGGAGGATAAGGGAAGCTGATCAGCCTGTTTCCTTTTTGCGGAAAACTTTTTATGGCAGAATTCATTCTTAAAAGCTTAGCGAGAACAAAAACTTATGTGCATATCGTAGTCAAATATCACCACAACCCTCGGTTATCACACTTGAGTGGTAGTAGTAGTGTTATAATTGCAAAAGTCGATGCTAGTCGAGGATATTGTTTTACTAACGATTAAAGGTGGGACATCAGTAATTTGGAATAAATAAAACAAAAATCTAATCAGAAACATACCATCTCCGTTCCTGGCGTCACATCGAATAATGCAAAGGGCAATCGGTAGTTATTCTTTCAGAAAAATCACTTGGAACCTGGTGGTTTGTTATATTTTTGATCATTGAAAGTTACCTACTACTCACAAGTAAGTAGTATCTCACAACAGTAGTAGTAGTAGTAGTAGTAGTAATAGTAGTAGTAGTAGTAGTAGTAGTAGTAGTAGTAGTAGTAGTAGTAGTAGTAGTAGTAGCAGTAGTAGAATGGTCCCAATAGGTCACATCAAAATATCCATGCTGCTCAGCTCTACGAATGTAGACCAACGACGAGGCAAATGGATTGAAGCCCAATGATAAATTATCCGCTCCGTGTCAATATTACGGGACTGTTCACAATTAGGTGACCGATTTTTCCATGACCCTGGGAAGTTGTAGGAAAAACAACAANCTGCAAGATAATTACCAGTTCCCTTGGTTGTTTGATTAATGTTTACTTGTGGCCATCACAATGAATCAGTGTACCGATTTGGCAGTTCAAGCCATGGGTCTAGATCACGTCAGTATTTCAATGTAAAAGAGTAATCAGTTTGTATATTCTCCATATCTCTGGTTATTTCAAAATTTTGAGTAAATCAGTTGTTAACAATGTCGAAACATGTGAGTTTTTCCTCCACTTCGGGCAGTTTTTAGGCCTTTGTTTGACTTCGTCTTCTGATCGTGCGCTCGAATCTTGCAACATTGATTCATCTTTTTTCCGCAACCGTAACATTTAATTCCATTTCGCCTATTCGCTGAGCTTGATAATTTGTTTTCAAATGTTTCATCACCAACCGTCGAGATGACATCGTCAGTGCTTGTGCAGTGGCGGTGTTTCACTTGTACTCGTTCTTTCATATATGGGATCTTTTACACCTACTATTTTTGTCCCTTATTCTCACTGTGTTCCACTGGGTTAGCTGTTGCACTGGTGCGAGGGGTTGAGGATGAGAGCGGGGTGTGTTGTTCTTACGGTCTTGGTCCGTGCTCAGGTCACGACGCGTTATTTGATCCTTGAGATGCATTGGAGTGTACACGTGTCTCAGTTAGATGTGCCTGTTTATTGAGTGTCAAATAAAAATAATTGGAGATACTGCTCTCATATTATTTATTATAGCGACCCACCCAATGCTGCAACTCTTGGACTTCGCTATTGTTGTTGTCATTGCTATTTCATGTCATTTTGATTTTTTTTTTCCTATGCACCTTGATTCAGTGAATTCCGATAAGTTCTCTTTCTCTCCCTTCTCTCCAGTGCCTGTAGTTCTGCGTATGGGCACTGCGCACATGAACTGGCAAGTTTACTTAGCGTGAGCCTTCCAGTTCTATGGGTGTGGTGGAACCAGATAGGTTGAGAGCACAGAATCACACAAAGGAATTTATCATGGTGACTCATGCTGAAAGGCGTGTTGTGCGTGTGTGTGTGTGTGTGTGTGTGTTTATATGCAAGTGTGTTCGTCCCTGAATTTACGGAATGTTTGAAGTAAATGTTGTGGTTTGATCAGTCAAACTACACTCTCAGCACTCGAGCGATGACCTTTTTGCTGCGTTGGCAATCTAAAATACTGAAGTATTTCAAAAACACCTGGGAACGGTACAGTGGTCTATTCCAGTATGAGGTCGATGAAAGATGAATAGCAGCCCACTGCACAGAAAAAATCAAACTAAATTAAAACAGGCAATAATGATGCACTTTCAAGGTATCAGGTCCGACTGAAGAACAATGTGGACGCTACAAAGCGATGCTTTATTCATACGAAAAACTACAAGTGATGCACATACGTAGATCCCTTGAGGATCTCGTCCCGAACTTGGGCAGCTGTAAGTCCCGGATGTTGCCAACACCTAACTGAGATGACCTCATTGCTTCACTTGCCATCGACATCCGAAGACAAAAAGGAGATAAGCCCTTGTTTAATCCCCTTTGAGGTGGACGAGTGGAAGGGACACGGAGAGGAAAACTAATTTGACTGATGTACAGGTATTGACCAAACTCGTGCAACCTCCTGATTTTCATCACATTCGTTCCTCTCACTACTTCGTTTTTCCAGCCTCATTCACGGGTTTGAATATGAAATTACCCCACATCACGCGCAACATATCTGAAATAATACCCACGTATGTCTACGCTTCTATGAGCCACATGCCATTAAAATGCACAATTTCGCGATTTTCATGACGGTTGCTGGTGCATCAATTGTAAGATAACAGAGTCACAGTAGGAAATGTAACTGTCATTTATTTATTAATATGACTCATAATTTATACAGGTATTGTACCTTCATCTCGCCCATGTTCCATTACTCTTCTTCATTTCTGAGCACTGGAGGCAGTCGCCTTAGCATGGAATCCACCAATTTGACTGCCTAACAGAAATTGCAAGTTTCCTCTAATACACAGCACACCCTTACCACTGGTGACCAATGGGAAGGTAGCTAACTTATTCCTGTCTCTGATAGAGGGAAACGTTTTCGATTAAATTAAAATCCCAGCTTCTGTGCGTTAATAGAACGAATTTGGCATTGAACGTGACCCATCAAGAAACTGCATAATTGTGAAAAAATAATATCTATTTAGGTTTAACCATTTTCTACCACTAAGCTCAGGCAAGCTGATATACCAACCTTCATATGTGAAAACTATGACTTCCGCAAAGGCATTTTGGAAGTGACAGTTATCAAAAACCTCCCTTTTCAGTGCAAGAAATTTGGCTTTGTCCATATTGGCGTATGCAGGAGACCAACAACAATGCGCTCAATAATCACTTCCCCTTCAACTCGTTAGGCGGTGTAGGTATATACTTCTTTTTACAGATAAAAAGAATTTTATTAGAAAACTAGCTCGATAGATCAGCTTTCACAATATGCTGAATTACTCGTTAGCCGCCAGTGAGATAAACCCATTGCCAAGTGGACAGGCGACGCGATTTGAATTTTTTGGTAAAATCAATACGTGCTATGCTTTATGGGGCGTTCAATAACGGCTTTATATCACGTGGCCTCAGCTGTATTTTAAATTGAGCCATCATTTTCCAAACGAAAACGTGGGGGGATATGGTTAATCAACCCAGACTATCCTTCGGATTGGTTTTGTCAACTCTTCTCTGCTGCGATCAAATACAACCATCATTTTACTTTGCTATGGCCGGTTTTCACTCTCTCGGTTTATGTATTCATACAGAAATTGTGTTGAATATTTAACAAATTGGACTTATGTTCACATCGGAGCGCTTCCACAAGACACCAACTGAGCCAACGGATTTACGCGTCTCTCGTTTAAGTTGCCTCTAGGCTTCAATTATAAGCTAAAACCTTTTGAAAGTTTCATCCGGTATGGGCATGGTGACACTACAGGACGCTTATTCAACGAGCCGCGCACCTCAAGGTCAACTTTCGAAAATCACTTTGTGTTTCTTGGACTTTTTTCAGTTCTTCCACTATTGTAGATAATGCGTGAGTAATTTGTAGCCAAATAATTTATCAATTTATTTAAGCTAGAATATTTGCAATAATTTGCTTATTTACTGCGCACTGAATGAAAAGAGATTAGAAATTTAGAATACGTCTGCTCAACTTAATAGAAAGTCTAATGGGCCAGGAATCATCTACTAAAAAGAATGAACTCCCATACTGCTTTGCCTAAAATGTTTTCCAAATCAGAGCTGTAACTTTCGAACTACTGCAAATTTTATCGCAACACTCAAGATCACGCTAATTCAAACGGTGATAAAAGAGAACTAAGAACATAGATGTTGGGGATAAAGTCAGGAATAAATACACTGTACTCATAGTCATCTATATATAACTATGATATTGCAAGCTGAAATGAATTTCCAAAATGAGGGTGATGTTGCACGACTTTGGTCAGCACCTATAGTTCTTGAATGGCTCACAACCGGTGTTCTTCCTGAGTGCCTCTCCTCTCCGTTTTGTACAACTCACAAAGCGGACAAGCAGGAATGTACCAAATCGAAGTTCCACCATTGTTTTGTCCAATCAGGTTCTTGTGTAAAAGCTTATTTGCTGTTCAGGTATAACATTGATTGGAGACCCGTGGGTATGACAAATGTGAATGATGTGCTCGAACAACTAAGTATTTTTTCTTTGTGGGATGTAGGATGTATCGCAAAAAGTAGCGATCTGAAGACGAACTCCGTCGGACAATGATGGGTGCTTTGAATGCGTTAGAAAGTAGAAAGAATCATTCTCGTACTAGAGGCTTTTGTTCAACAATACAATTCACTACTATTCCAGTGGATCAAGCAGCCGTGACGAATCACTCTTATCATATTTGCATTGGAATTTCTGTTGGCGCACAATATTTATTTCTGAATGTCCTGTATGACAGAGCCCGATGTGCCAAAGAACAAGTTTGGTTTATTTTTAAGCATAGGTAATTCGTGCAGTAAATTGTCATCCTTTGATGTTGAATTTCGTTCAAATCACCAAATGCTGTAATGGGGTCTATTAGAAAAAAAATTTCGTTTGTGATATCACCCTTACGACCAATTGTTTTGAACTGTCAGTAAGCGGAGTGCTCTCTGCTCATCTGTTGTAGAACTTGTTGAAATTTTGAGATGCATGACAAGTGAGATATACGACTACTCTACAACAAAGTCTGGAACGTTACAAATAAGTGACGGCCGAGCACCAAACCATACTTTGTTCACTGAAACATAACTCTACATTACCAGATTATGCTAGTCCGGTATTGTATTACTAAATGTTTTACCAGTTGCAATGTTTCATGCATGTATTATTATGTTGCCACTTTCTAACAAGTAGTGTGCACCAATTTCTTTGCTTTCATTTCTATATTTTTCATTTATCTGTGACAAACTGATTCTCTGTTTAAAAATAGATACTTCTGGAATCAATTGGGTGCACCTGATGAAAATAGAGAACAGAATAGTCTAGGCCAATAAGAAACAACGAAGCGAACGATTGAGATAATGATGAAAAAATGGATAGACTTGCATCGTTAATACAACCATGGTCCCTGATATGCCCTCCGATCTGTACGGCTAAACAATTCCCAAGTACTTTGTCTGTGTTACGATACAACCAATCGTAGGTGTAAACAGTCCAGTCGACTAAAAAACAATTTCGTTGAGTAATCAAATAGATCGGTCAAACTTATTCACTTCTCCCCGAACCCTGGATCCCCCGGGTTGAACACTTCGACCGATTAAAAACCGTGGTTTCTGGCTTGTAAAAGTTTGAGAGTGAATAATCAAACTGGCTTTTTGCCTTCATCCTGTCTTCTGAATGTTTTATGATAATATCCTATTGGATAAACAGATAGTCCCATTAAGTTAGTGAGATATTTATTTCTTACAATAATTCATCCGCCTTGCATTGGCACGTGATGACCACAGCGGATCCTGCAATCTGTGTTTACATCACCCTCGGAAAAGATCGGAATTCAGCTTGATTTCTCACCCCACAAACCACATATTTAAATACTTTATTTTTTCTACAATATGGCCACGGGAGGGCTTCATCGATTTTGCTTTGCACAATACAGCGATACCCGTTTGTTTACCCAAGGGTCTCGACACCAATGCTAAGATCAGCGATGACAAGAAAGAACCGAGAAGAGAAATTTCCTATAAACTAAGCGGGGGAAACGGATGGGTTTTACGATGGGTTTCAAGGTAACGAAAGCACTGTCTGACCTGTTATTTGTGTGTATATTTGTGGTGTGAAATTGAATGGATATTGATAGTCTGAATTCCAAAACAAGCCACTGCAAACGGAATTGCCGCATGCAATATCAGATTCTTCAGTAGTAAGTAAACTAACCAAACACAGAGAGAAATCAAAGTTCGCGGTCACAACTGAATGTACATTTAATCTACCAGGGTCACTCTCTTTTCCGCAGTCCCAATCTACTTCAGCAATGTCGACAATGTTCGAGGTGAGTTAAGTCGTGTGATTACGCTATCGAATTATCATAGAATATCATTTTTAGTCGAGGTACATAATTGTATTATCACCCCACGATGTAGGGATGGGGGGAGGGACTAGAGTGAAATTATCGCTGAATCTACAAACTGACTGGACATAGATACAAATAATTCAGATAACTTCCCTTGGACCGCGTCTATATTCTCTTAAGTGACCATAAAAGCCTACGAAGCACCTGTTTAGAAAGAAAAGAATATTCTTTAACGTCAAAGATTTTGCTACTCAGGTAACTACCACTAGATTGATTGATTAAATATTCTTATCTTCAATATGAAACAGTTAGCTTTGCATTCTGATGATTAGGCGCATTGTCACCATGAGTGAAGTTGTATAGATCACCTGCATACTTCTACTACTTCTACTACTACTACTACTACTACTACTACCGTGACTACTACTAACACCTCTTCTCCTCTTTCTTCAATGGGGCGAGAGAGAGGTGTAGAGCTGAAGAACAATAGGAGAGAAAATTTGTTGAATGCAGATAAGCAATTTCTTCTTTTCCGAATGAGGTGTTAACATCTGGATGCCAACCAGAATAAACCGGAGTTAGTGCACTTTCACCAGATCGCCTCTTTTTTGTCGTGCGAGACATACTAAATTAAGTTGACCATATGTGTACGTCTATGTAGAGATCACGAGAAAATGCACACATTTGTTAGCCCTCTGATTGGCATACTTCAATCTATCCGAGAGAGTATCACACAAAGAAATGAGCCGGTAAACCTGTTATTTATTGCTAAACAGACGGCTTTTTAGGATCTCGGTTGATCATCTGTTTATCGTCTGTTTGTTGTCTGAAAGGAAACCTTACGAGAATACAAACAATGAATAATGTGTGGATCGGTTTGTGTTTCTCATAATGGGTATTGCCTAAGTCATCTAGGGATTGAAACAGATAGGGCAGTGCAATTCAAGATGAATTTGAGACAAGAATTGGTTCAGATAAGATGACTTTCTCATACAGGGTTTATATGAAGAACTCTGTCCGTGTACAGTTTTCGGTTAATCCCATTTTAGTCACACTGACGATGTTGCCTAGCGGGGCTACAAAATGTCCGCAATCAGCACTTACAGATCGGAGAACGCACCAACACTAACAACCGCATCATGAGCTACAATTATTTCACATTATTTCTAACTGATCCAACTGATCATATGTTTCTAGAAGTGCCAGCAATGAAGAATAGTCAGCAAGGTTGAGAAACGATGGTCGGACGTTCGTGTACATTGTTGGAAAGGACGAAGTAGTGAGGAGCATCAGTGAACCAACCGAGGGTAATGTGTTCGAATCTCCTTGATCCATTCACTGTTTCTCCTTATTCATTACTTTCATTATGACCATCTTTGCTTGTTCCCGTCTCGAAAATTGACTGTACAAATGCACGGTTTCGACGAAAAATTAGATGTTTCTTAATAAACGATGAAATCTTATACTGGTACCAAACATTCGGAGTATCATCACAATTTGACCTATGTTTGTTTCGTACGCCGATTGAACCAAGTGGCTGGTTTGCATCTACCTATTGTGTTCTGTTCTCGGATGATAGTCATTATTACATCCTGTCGCACCACCACCAGCAGCAGCAGCACGCTTGTATCATCAGACAGCTCGTCAACTTTACAAGGACAACATCATTGTGCCGTCCTCGCTGATGTCGACGATAATGCTGTTCGTAGTGCTTGCGCTTTCGTAGGAGCAGTGCTGTTTCGAATCACGTTAAGGCGTGCCAGCTCGCCCGTTACCAAAGGAACCGGACTATTCGAGTTTTGCGCTAGAGTGGTATGACAAGTTGACCTCGTTTCAGTGAGGTCATTTTTTGAACGCTCTGGAAAACTGACTCTCTGTGACAGAGACAAATGAAGCAGGCGGGAAGAGACTAATCGGTGCACCAAATGAGGGGATAAAAAAGNCTTCGGTCGTTATTAGGTTTCCCGTTTGCAAAGAACACAAACGGGATTGGTTATAAACAAAAATACATGATAAAACTGAAAAGTGCATGAGATTTACTTTTAGCTCACGGCTGCTGCTTCCCAATACTTGTGATGGTTAGGTGTCATCACATAAATAAAGCGCCAAACAACGTGATTTGAGTATACATCAAACTTCGAAAAGTACCCGCTGACTTGCTATGGCTCACTTATTGCATCGGAGATTAGATTTAGATACTCTTGGCAGTTTGCTAACTGAATGGAGGAAATATTTTAGCTCATGGACGTGACAGGGATGATTTATAAAAAGAACAGTGTCGAAGATGTGAGCACATATTTATGCAGGGATTAATTGATGTTTCTCAACTAAATTTTTGACTTTTTGAAATTTATAAATAGGCGTAAAACCCTCAAACTAATGATTTTGATAATTTCCAAGCGACCAGTAAACTAACGCAAAAAGAATTATACAGTAACCGATAAAGTAGTTGGACTACCACTACTGCGTCGACTGAAACAGTTGATAACCATGGGTGGAGAAAAGTTACTTGTTGTATGACTATAAGTAGTATTGTCCGGTGTTGTAAATATGTACGTATGTAAATTCCGTTTACATCTAGCCGAGTATAAAAGCTGACTTTTAAGCCCAATGTCCGAATGCGGTTGGCACCCATGTATCTTCATTTTATCTTCTTCCCCCACGAAAGGCATTGTGTGTGTGTGTGTGTGTGTGTGTGTGTGTGTGTGTGTGTGTGTGCAAGAACCCACTCCGCCTATGCAAGCTGTCATGTACGAATTATCTCAGACAACTTTGACTTCGTTCGTTGCAAATACATCTATTCTATGCCTTAGTAAGTATGCTAATAATCTGTTTCCCAGAGGGCACATGCATACGTTCCGGATTCATGGACAGGACTGATTGATTCCTTTCCGATGCGTCAACAACCTATTTGTATTTCATTTCCTTCCGTCAACGACCAATATAAGTCGGCTTCATAAGCTCTCCACAAGGGGCTGTGACAACACAGTTATGAGATAGATGTTTAATTTCGAGTTGGAAGGATCATCATTGACACTGTATCGTCAAGCACAATCCTGAGTTTAGCTGGACGACCGTACTCTCAAAATGCTCTAGACTAGAGTTTCGCCCTTGATGGAGCTCATCCATGATATACATTCAACCACATGCATGAATGACCTGTGTTGTCACTGCACCAATCAGCCCATTACGGAGTTAATCAGAATTATCAGTTTTAGTTTTTTCAGATATCGTCCTCAAAGATAACTAGTTTATTGGGTTGAGCAGTAAAACGAAAGAGTTGCATTTTTAACTCCGGTCAAGAGCCTTCCACTAAATCAGGTTTTACACACATTTTCGGGCTTACCACACAATATGCACGATCTCCACGGAGATGGTAACACTGTTGGTTATAGTGACTTACATCAGGTAAACAGATTGGCGTTGGCATAGAATAAAAATTCAGTAGTGGCATTGAAATGCTTGGCAACCGCATCAGATATATTTTATCCATGAGTGCTTGCATCGAACTGGATCTCTTAGGTTCGTGCCAGTTCTTACAGATCTATCGTCAACTCCGACCCATGAAGGATTTGTCTTTCAGTGTTTTCTCCTAAATCCATGTTCCCGCCGTCGGTCACCGCTCAGTTTCGCTTCATCTCAAGTCGTGAGAGTACGAGTCGGGGACATTCTGTCGCGCATTCATGTCAGCCTCGCTGCACTTGGAGGATCCGGAGTACGTTGGCATTACAGCAAGACCACTTTAGTGTGACCCTTCTGATATGAAATCTATGATTTCAGGAGATTGTGAAGATCGCATTCTCAGTGCCGACAAAGACTTAATGTTGATTCTCCAAATCGTCCCACTGTGGCAAAAAGATAACACTCATCTTATGGTATGTCCAATATACCGAGCATTGCAAGTGCATATGAATCGATGTAGCGCAAGACTACGATAAGACAGGTCATCTAAATAATTGTTTAATTGCTTCTGTTTTCAATGTAACATCGGATACACGGCTATGTTGCAGAAAAATCCGTTTAACAAGTAGAAGTGTGAGCAGTGAAATAAGTTACAATGAAATCGGAACAACAGATACAAACCAATGTGAACCACTACGGTGTTTCAATTCATTTTACACATCCGGGGGGGGATAATTTCTAGAACAACTCTGGTTAACAAGCTCCCCAGTAAAATCCATTCGCTTGTACCATCATCATCATGCGAAATTTGATCAAGTTGTATTAAACACAGGTTTGGGTTAATGGTATGTAACACAGTAAAGTAATTTCAGTGATATGAAATAAATCCTGTGTTATGATAGACAGTAGGTTTATCCTATTTGAAATAATCGTTTGTATGGACTAGCAAATAAAATTCTACGAACGTCCGTTCAGTGTCTGTCCACTGGGGACTCACGTTGATCTTTATATGGGATAGTAATTTATTCATGCATGCACATTCATTTCGACGAAAAGCCTTGGTCCCTGGGTTCTCCAATACACCCCCTCCCCAGTTGAAGTGGAGTAGATGAAAAAGAAAATTGTCACTTGACTACTATCACTCACCGGGTTATCGCATTCAGCTGCGTTTGTGGACTCGAGGGGTGGAGTGGGGGAGATTGGTGGATGACGAGAAGATCCGAGGGAATACGATTGATTGAAAAACGCGTTGATTCGAAGTGACATTTGAGTGTCCAAACAAAACCGCGTTGTGTGCACGCGCGTAACCGCTCGCTTAGTAACTCGCTCACGTTCTCATTTTTCCCTATCCCAGTTACACACCCACAGAGGTGACACTTGTTTTTCCTCTCAACTTCCTAATCAAACATTCCCAAACTCTTGGACAAACACAAAACATTCTTTTGTTTATGTACAAAATAAAGATATTTTCTCTTCCATCCCTCTCTCGGTCCCTATTTGTTCTTCATTGTGGTTTGATGCGACCAGATCACAAATAAGCTAGCTCTACAACTAGTGCATCCAATTGATTGAAACAGTGGATAATGAACTGAGCAACTCTGCAAGCATTGCACACTGTACAGGTCGACCACTATGGGCGTCTGCTTTCGTCCTTCATTCAAGTTGAATGAATGAATGAATAGGTGCAGGTTCCCATATGGAATTGTACACAGAAAAAGATAAACAGGTAGGAGAATGCTCTCACGAAGTCCATGAGGGATCAGAGTGTCAGATCCGAACAACGTTTAGAGTGTATCGAAAAATCGATGCGCCATGTGATATGTTTTATATAATTGGTAATTTGGAAAACACAGCGATATCGGTACAGGTGAAAATAAGCCGACGTTTTGGTTGCCGTGGGTGACCTTTATCAAAGCGATTTTTCAATCGAGGGATGATTCAGATAAACACACGAAAATCGAAATTTCATTAGGATATTCTCAGCGCTTTCCCATTACAGTACCGAGTTATATGAAACAGTAGTAGGCAAAGTTGAGATGTCCTTTTAAATTCCCTTCAAGAGCTCGAAGCCGCCAGTTTAGGTATGCTTAATTCAAGAGAATCCAAATCGAGCTTGCATATCCAAAGGTCTGCACAAATCAATCACAAAGCAACTGATCTTACAAACGCGATCAACAGCTGAGATGAATGATTGTCACTTGATTAGAACAGAGAGGAGACAATTACATGCGATGGAAATGCTCTTAATAACCGACAACAGCTGTTTTGTCCTGCTTGGAACTCGTCAGCAGTACGTACTTTTTGTTGTTACAAGACTCGATTCGCGAACTTTCGGGTTGGGACTTCAAACGATCTCCCAAGGAGTGAAACCCACACCCAAGACCATCAAGTGTCTGGGCTAATCTAAGCCTGCTACTCTAAAAGAGAGAGAAGACAAATACCGAGAGATGTTAACATTTCTTTCAATCTCTTCAGTCACTACAGCGTAAAACAATCTGGTATTTATACAAGAAAGTTTTGATAACTACAGTAGTGGTTCAACGGACAATAGTCAGGGAAGTGGGGGAGAGGGTGGGGTGGGGGGTTTGTATTCAGTTCTATGGCGGTCTGACTGATTGTGTCCAGATTAGGATACGTAACTTGACTAGCATCGCCTTGCTAAATGCTAAAATCCTGGGATTCATATCATCAAAACTTTCTTGTATAAATACCAGGTTGTTTTACGTTGTATTTGTATTCTTTCTGTTCTAACGAACTGGATACAGGAGACCCAATTTTTCAGAGGTTATCGCTTCATTCGTGCGGTGCCTAAATACCTGCCATTTGACAGTGTAGGGGATTGGGACTAAGCTTCCATAAAGAAAAATGCCACTTTATATGCTTTTGTTTTAACCAAAGAAATTCCGAGGGTCTATGTATTGACTTATGGTATCGGTTTCACTTCTTCTGAGTTGGGTAACTCCTTATCGGATTGAAAAATGTTATTCGCTGTATAATTATGCTTACTGGTCGATAGAGAGTACTGAACATCTGTTTGATCTTGTTGAGACCAAGTATGGCACCGTAAAATCCTTCTAACTGATGACGTCACCGTTCCGAAAACGACAACTATCTGATGAGGTAAAAGTGATGCAACGTTCAAGGATGTATTACACAATCTTCGACACGGACAAATACTTGACTTACGAAAACCTATGAAAGATTTGTTGACCTAAACCGTCCAGGGAGCCAGAAATTCTTCTGTAGAATTTTAGTAGCGTGCAAAACAATTCTTCCTGTTTCGGACCACACAAAACTGAAAACTGAACACTCCGAAACAACTAAACGTCTCTTTGGCAAATCGAGATTTTAATCGCTTTTCTCTGACATGTATGATTTCTATAGTACAATCTTGATTTATTGAAGACAAGCAGTTCCTGTCCGGGTTCGAATACTGGCTGGTTAAACCTACAAGTTACATTGTTTATGAATTATGGTCAGTGATTGTACAGTCAAACTTTAATGTAAAAGAATGTCCATGAGTTGGATATGAGTTGTTGATTTCCGCACTAGACTGACTAGATCCAGTCGTTCATTTGAGATGAAACAGTGTGTGTGTGTGTTTGTATGTGTGCGGGTGTGTGTGTGTGTGGGGGGGGGGGTTAACTGGCGTACTCAGCTCTCCATTCCATTCCGTACTGTTTCCAGCATGGGTAATATTGAATGCTAAGCAGACCACTGGGAACGAATGTGATCACCCTCAGTTGTGTATGCGTGGGGTCACACGGATTGCGGCTTCAAAATACAGCCGGATCAGATGATTCAATCAAGTGATCATGGCAACTAAACGAACCTGAAGTGAACTGATAGCAGTCTTAATAATCTGCTATATTTGTTGGTTGGATAGTGCCGTGTTGTTTATGCACGCCGGCTAAAGGGGACGACAGGATTCGAAGATCCGATGGTATCCAACAACGGGCATCCGTGGTTTCGTCTTACAAAGTCCGATGTGTGTGTGTGTGTGTGACAGAGATAGAGTATGTGTGTGTCGAAAGGACACCTCGGAATCCGATCGGGCTGTGGGTTGACATCCGAGTAGATGAGGCGGGGTTTGGGGGGTGGGAGTGTTGCAATGTGTGTGTGTATGCGTGTGCCCGATGATTTCATCAGCACACCTGGGGTGATGTAGTTGCTGACCTAGATCTGGACACACGCTGAGCAATGTCAGTGATTCTGTCTAGAAGAATGGGCTGGTGATCCGTTTTGAATGCAAACAAACATG